>CABFWO010008180.1:0-19518 GCA_902155825.1 Timema genevievae | reverse complement strand
AAAAGGAAAACTGACGTTATTCAAAGTCCTGCTGAGCGGACAATGCGGTTGGCCTAGGGCTCGTCATTTCAAAATGTTTCTGCTCCGCTTTTGATTTTCAGCAAACGTGTCAATCCATAGAAGCACATTAATTAGTGCATGTGTGTATAAGTTAAGCATCAAGGTAGTAAAACGCGGTAAAACAAACTAACAGACTTCAGTGGAAATTAAAATATGCATAACCTGCTCTTCTAGAACACATTATCTGGCAGCATCTGTAGTGAGATAGGTTTTTCTATAACTGTGTCTTACTACATATTCAGGTTACACGCATAAGTTACATGATAATTACCTTAATGGGGTAGGGATGAGGAATGAAGCAGTTTAGGGGTAATCTACCCGCATTTGGGTGGACGAAGAGTGGGAAGCCATTTATAAAAATTCACCCTCAATAGATCTGACCAGGATTTGAACTCCAATCTCCCCGCTATCAGCAGGCCAGTCCAACATGAGAGTGACACCTTAGACCGTTTGGCCACTGAAGCGGATGAGATGAGGATTAAAATGTGGAAGTGATTCCTGGGGATTTGATCATGGTGGAGTAAAATGTATTATTTATCTACTTTGTGCACCCATATGGGCTATTTGCATGGTTACAATAATGAGGTACCCTCTTCGGTGGCCGCATGGTCTAAGGCGTCACTCTCGCAATAGACTGGACAGCGGGAGATCAGGGTTCAATTCCGGTCGGGTGTGTAACGAGGGTGGTTTTCCCCTAAATGGTTTCCCACTCAGTCTCCGTGCAAACACAGGTGCACTTCATCTAAATTCACCTTCATCATCCCTAACCCACTAGCGTAATAGGTACATAAGCGTATAACCCGGATGGGTTCAAGACACGGTGCTAGTAACAAAAAAGAAATGAGGTAGTGATTAAGGAAGATGGAATTAGAAAGGAAACGTAATTTAAGCT
Source organism: Timema genevievae (assembly GCA_902155825.1). Taxonomy (NCBI): domain Eukaryota; kingdom Metazoa; phylum Arthropoda; class Insecta; order Phasmatodea; family Timematidae; genus Timema; species Timema genevievae. The sequence goes on along the minus strand of CABFWO010008180.1, from coordinate 18,566 downwards.
TTAGGGGAAAATACCATCAGTACACTCAGCCAAGACTCGAACCCTGACCTCCTCAAGAGTGACAAATAGACCATATGAGATTCACACCTTAATATGAGGAGTTATCAGAAAATTAATGGTGTAATATATACCACAAAGACTTTATCTTTCAGCTTAAATTAAAGACATTTACTAAAAACTCTTAAGATATGTGGAAGGAAATAATGCACATTGTTGCAGAAGCACTCCACCAGAAAAACATAAGTGAAATAATAAAGTATGTTACAGAAACATGGAAAAAATAACATAACAATCAATTTAAGAATTTTAAAAATCTTAATAAATGTATTTTACATATTAGCTTACGGCCTATATGCTAGCTCTGAAAATATTAATTTTACAAAAATATATTACAAATAAAAGAATTTTAAATTAAATACTACCTACAACTTGATAGTGATAAGTAATTTTGTATCTCAAAAAGTTGTGGAAATATGATTGAAATGAGAAATTTCCACTTAAGTAAAGTAGGCTACTAGACCTAGGCCTACCCTTGGTTTTACGGTTGGATATCTAATTCCAAAAACTCCTTGGGGGAACCTTATGAAAAGCCCAGATACTCAGTTTTAGCCTGACGAGTAAAATGATCTCGGCTCTAGGACGAGATAAAAACAGACGTCATAAAACATTTACATTTATCACAATCTTGAGGTCCGTTACTTTAACTCAGTTGGTAGCGTGTCTGTCTACTGAGCTAAGGGTCCCAGGTTCGATTCCCATCATGGCCGAAAAATTTATCAATGGTGAACTGTGGGTTTCCCCTTTTAAAGTGATTAATGCCGGGATCACACTCAACTTAACGTTAACTTAAAGTTAACTTAACGTAACTTAACGTAAAGGACCTCCTCGTGTGTTTAAATGGGGGCAATTACGATGCAGTTAACTTAACGTAAGAGATGTACTGGGAGGTCTTTTACTTTAAGTGAACGTTACTTGAAAGGTATCACGTGATCTAGCCAGCCAATCATTATGCGAGTGACGTCAACAGGGCTATTTAGTAATTCATTTGTTGGTATTATGACCAATGTTTACTCTTTAGCCTAAGTTCTAGTGATCAGATATTAAAACAAAATAATTAAACTAAAATAGGAAAGCTAAATTTATCAAAAAAGTTTAATAATAGATATTTATTATATCGATAGAAAACTGTAAACATACACAGATCATCACTGTACAACTAGTACAAATCACAGATCATACTCGAGAATGAAGATGTTTGGCTCGAGTTGTTAAGTTAACGTTAAGTTGATCGTGATCCCGGCATAATTAACAAACATGGGCTAGATGTTGTGTCTGTTCTAGATTTAAGTTAGTTTATAAGTCGTGTGCTGATATAATCAGTCGCTTCAGAAAGTGCACGGTAAATACTTCAAGTAAATGAAAAAAGAAAATCTCTAGTTTTTTTGCGATCACAATACTTCTCTCTCTAAGGGGTCAAGAAAAAGTGTGCTAAAAAGGTTGAAACACGTCTTATTAATTTATATTGTGATGTAATTAAAAGCTCTTAATATGTGGCTGGCCTACTCACTACAGGGCTCTAGAGTTCTGGGGTGTGTCATAGCATAATATGGATGACCAGAGGTGCGCAGGGGAATTTCAAATTGACGACTTGCTTGGAGGCTCTTGTCAAAAAGTGTCTGGGGGAGGATACCATTTTAAATTTCTTCTTCCTTGGTAAATTTCAGTGTTTCCAATCCATGGTTGCTCACTTACTTTTTTTTTACATCCATTACTGTTTCCAGCCTGTGGTCAGTTTTTTATTTAAGCCAAATATTCTCCACTACAGGCTTGCTAGGCCTGTTGTAGCTTCATATGACTTATAATACAACTTAAGACTAGGACAGACACAACATCCAGTCCCCAACCATTAATTCCCCACTATGAAAGGGTAAACTCACATTTCACCAATGATAAATTTTCGGCGGTGCCGAGAATTAAACCCGGGACCCTTAGCTCAGTAGACATACATGCTATCGACTGAGCTAAGATGTCGGATTGCTCGCTTACTATTAGAAGTAAAGTAATGGAGCCATGTCTCATCACCAGTCATGATTCGATTCAGAAAACTGGTGCCTTCCAGTGCAAAGTACTGTGCAGTAAGCTCAAAGATGACATCATTTGTTGTACTTTGTTGCTTTCGGTCAACAGGCGTGGCACCCATCTTACACAGATTTTTGACTACTACAATTCACCCACTATGATGTGCTGCAAAATGCCTTAGGATAATCCAAGATTAGTCATAATATGCTGCAAAGTTATTCGTATGTCGTCTTGAATGAGTTCAACATTTGCAACGTTGACCTCAGTTGTTGAGGATATTGGTTGGCCACTTCAACCCTAATTGTTGTTCGATGCATTTTACCCACCAGATTCAAATCATGACACAATTTGGCAACGTACTGCTTTGTCATCACTCAAATGCCACACACTTCAACAATTTAACGATGAATATCGGCCTAGGAAACTTTTTTTGCCCACAAAAAGTGTACTATAACCAATTTTCCAAGCGAGTCATCATGTTGGACTACTCTTGTGCACCTCTTATCATGCCAATGACACATNATCTAGAGTCCCCTAGTGAGTAGGCCAGCCACATATGAGCTTTTAATTACATCACAATGTTAATTAATAGGATGTGTCATCTTTTTTCTGATCAACCCTCTTAGATTATTTGTGGTCAATGATCAAGATTGGCAAAAAAAATCAGATCAAAACTAATTATTATTATTAGCACTGCATCTTACTACCTGTTCGGGTTATATGCACTTACGCTAATGTGTAATGTTAGGGTGATTGTGAGATTAAATGGAGGACCTACAGTTTAACGTGGAATCCGAACCACGGTAGAGGCCTGGCATTCCTCATATTCACAAGTTGTGATTAATACACATCTTGTCAGAGGTGAAGGAAGGGTTTGGCATTCAGATAAATCTGTGTCGGGACCGAGGATTGAACCCCGGACTCTCAGCACAGAAGTCTGACACCTTACCCTTAGGCAACCAGGTCACCTCCTTAACATTATTAATTAATAATTTAAATGTATCATAATTTGATCCTTTTACAACATTGGTGGCATGTTTGTAAGAACAATGATGCTTGGTGATATAATTTGAGGCGTACCACGTTTTATGTTCTAAACCAATTTTCAAGCATAGAGATCAATTAATGCGAAACTCCACATTGATGCTTTTTCGGACATGTTAAAAATATGGTCGACAGGTATCCTAGAACTATGCGGTGCCGGGATCATGATCAACTTAATATTCATGTAACGTAATGTTCATGTAACGTAATATTAACGTAACATAACATTCACGTAACATAACGTTAACATTCATGTAAAATAACATTCACATAATGTAATGTTTACTTAGCATAAAGAAACACTGTGTGATAAGTATTCAATTAACATAATAACTCTAGCAAAACACAGGCAATTAATTAGGAAAGTTTGAAAACAAAATGTTCACTAGAATGTAACCCAATCATTTGGGACTGATTAAGTTAAAAGTACTTGCAAAAGAAGCTTTACTGGATATACAGAATAAAGTGTAACGAGTTTTAAAAACACGGACAAACTATACTAAAGGTGTTGTCTGTATTTCATAAACAAACGAAGTATTAAATAGCATGATTGGCTGGCTAGAGCATGTGGTACCTTCACTTTAAGTTCACTTGACATGGAAGTTCTCTCCTGGACAACTAAGGTTAAGTGAACGTTAAGTTATCTGCTTCCATTTAAAAATGTAGGAAACGTTGTGTGTAATTTTAGTGCATGCTAAGTCGATCATGATCTTGGCCTATGTCGTTTTTAATACGTTAAATAGATCATAAAATAGATATATTTTCTTCAGAATAGTAAAAATGTGCCTTAAATGATCAATAATGCATGTACTGTCTCCTCTAATTCAACAAAAATACTAATTTTGATCTGTCCTGTACCAAAATAATGTTTTTTTTTGTGTGGTACTGACAGATTTTCCACTGTAGGAGAGATTTTACAAACCCCTTAAACTTTTAACCTGTTGTAGCCTATATCAGACTATGTAATTCATTAATCTACTGGTAATTAGGTAGGTACTTATCAAGTTTTCAAAACTGTTTAGATTTTCCTGATGTTAAGTGTAAATAAACGGAATTTAATAATAATATTGATATAAATTGAGCTTTAATGCGGGTAAATAGGGCCTAGATGTTAACTTTTAAATGGTAATTAATCTTCGAGGATCCATACCATTACAAAAGAGGGACACAATAATACCGTATTTGCTAGTCTTAATTTACAAGAATTCACAATTTATGAGTAGATACACATTTAAATAGACTGTATTTATTTCTCTATCAAAGCAGCACTTCAATCAAATATATTCATAGTTTTCCAGACTTCATCCATGTTTATTTACCAAGAGACTTTCTAATGTAAACGTGGAGATATAAGAGTATTATAACTCACCTTTATGTTACATTAGAAATGGCTATAAAGAAATTCTTGAGAATCCTTATACTTGTGTTAATTATAAGCATAATTTCAAAATATTCACTTCGTATTTATAAATAACGTTGATACAATTACATTAGATTAGCCATTTGTTGTCATGGACAGCCAGTGAGTACTATCAAATCAACTATTAACTCATGTGAAAACTGTGTATATCGAATAATTCAATAGTCTGGTACAATCGAAATATTCGGATGAAAGCTATTCTAATTTGCAGCTGCCAAGCAAGACGCGTCTCTACACATGCGCGAGTCATAAACTAGGAACAAAACCATATTTTTTCAGACAAGTATCCAGAGTCTAGTTTAAATAAAAGTAAATCTAGAATATACAGAGTCATTAAGATTAGAATAAAATAAATATAATGTATTTTTTTCATGCTCGATGTTTGACAGGTCGTATGCAGTGTTCTAGCTACAGTCCAAATTTCATAGTTAAGGATTTTTAGAAAATACAAAAATATTTTTTCCGCCTGGATAAAAAACATTTATTAGTGTTATTTGATAGGGTTTGATAATCAATTTTAATAAAAGTGACGGTTGCTTATTCCATGATCCGATATTTTAGAGTTAAAAAGGTATTTGAGAGGAATTATTAGAAATGAATTATAATAATAATTTAAAATAATGAAACTCTATTTATAAACAAAATATTCACATACGACTAACTAAGAGCAAATAATACATAACAAATAGTGCACAAGAAATTTAAACACCTCATTTTCAAAACTGGCGATTAAAATCGATACATAGTAAATAGTGCACAACGGTCCAGTTAATTTAAATTTAAATTTATATGCATTATGCATTGACGTGACCAAAGACAGCTCTTTTATCAGCCAATGATAATGTCAGGAGAAGTCATGTCCAGCCGCTTAGACACCAGTATACATGTAAAGCTAAAATTAGCTTCTGTGTTCTACCATGTGGTAGCCAAACTTATTTATTATTAACGAACTTTCTTTAATTTAGAATCAATAGCTACAAATTGTATATAAATTATAAAATAAAGTGAAAAATTACAGATTTGATTCTGTTCCTGAGAAATAAATCCACCATAGTATTTATGTCAATACTGAAATCAGAACCAAATATAATCAAAGTTGATTTAATAGTAAGGGAAAAACTTAAATTAGCTTAGTAAAGTTTAAAAAGATACAATTTACTCAACGTTGTTTTTTGAGTGAACACTTTTTGAAGTATTTTTGAGGCCTTATTCAGTAGTGGAAATAAGTTAGACTATTTTCTATAAATGAAACAAAATGGACTTAATTAAGACTTAATTGGCCTCAATTAAGACTTAATATCGTACTACGTTTCATTATATATAATTGCATTTTTCTTATAAAATGTGCATTGTTCACTATGCAATATTTATGATTGATTTTGAGTTTTGAATAAATATAAACCCAGTTTAAGAATAATCAAGTAATTTAATTATATTTGACAGATACAAATAGGCATGAAGGAACTACATTTTAAAATGCTATAAGAATTAATTAGTATAGTTAATGTTCCTCCATTTAACCTGAAATGTAATCAGCCTAACTTAAATGGTTCCACCATAATGTCCCTGGTGGAAATATCAAGAGCATCCCAGATTAAAAACCAGAGAAATCCATAGAAAAACAAGCTCTGGGTTTTATTCTGGTTTTCCTTCTGTTATGAAACAACCCGTGTTTAGTTTGGTTCTTTCTAAGGCTTTGGTTTACTCTGGAATTGTTTGGTTCTCTCTGGGATGATATGGTATTTTTCTTTGGTTTTTGTTGGCTCTCTCTCTGGGATGCTATGGTATTTTGATCTGGTCTCTGTTCTATCTGTGATACTATGCTATTTTACTCTGATCTGTGCTGGTTCTCTTTGGGGTACACTGGTATTTTACTCTGGTCAATGCTGGTTCTCTCTACGATGCCAAGGTATTTTGTTCAGGTCTATAATGTTTATTTCTGGGCTGCTATGATATTTTGCTTTGGTCTGTATTGGTTCTCTCTGTGATGCAATGGTATTTTTCTCTGGTATCTTGTTGCTCTCTCTGGGTAACTATGGTATTTTATTCTGGTCTCTGCTGGTTTTCTCTGGGATGCTATAGTGTTTTACTCTGGCGTTTGTTGGTTCTCTCTGGGATGATAGGTTATTTTACTTTGGTCTACGCTAGTTCCCACTGGGATATATTGGTGGAAAAGATTTTTTTTCAACTTCATTTTGTAATATTATACATAAATATAATAGCATCAACATGATTGTTATTATGAATATAAAACTAGAAACTAAAATATTTACCTATTATAATTTAGAACTGTTTATCCATGGTTTAAACTAAATCGAGTCAGAGACTTGCAAGGTCGTGGCCAGGCCAAAATTTCAGGGGGGTTTATTTTCGGGGGACACAGCTTCTCAACTGCCGCAGGCAAAGAAAAATTTCAAATATTAAATAAATCCAGGAGCTATCTGGAGTTTAATGGTAGGGATTAAATACTTTAAGTGCTATCAATTTGTTTAACATTTAGAAACTTAAATAGCCCATTCTCTCTCAAAATTCGAAAATTTATATTGAACACCTCTTAAATAATATTAAGTATATTATCCAAAAATATTCCAGGGGAAGACCTCGTCTATAGCGGCATTCAATTGACAAACGTTTGCTGGGGGAAGGGCCTCTGGAATTCCTCAGGCTTGGAAGAAGGAGGATAGGTCCCTCAAAACTCATTTTCTGGCTAAACAAGATACACCTCCATTCTAGAACTGCTTTACATAAATAAGGTTTCGCCACCATTGATCCAAATTGGAGTTTTCTAAAGTTGATTTCTTCTTTCTATAATAAAGTTAGAGATTTAATAGTTAGTGCTTGGATAAGAGGTAGTTACAAATTACCCCTGCCCACATGGTCCAAAACTATGCACTATTCAATTAAAAACATTTCCAAAATGACCTAATGTATTGAAGACTTTGACTTTTATATCTATAAGACACATAGGCACTATAGAAAAGTGCGACCGAAAGAAGGAAGAGGGAGGGTTAAGAAAGTTGGTGCCCTGACTAGTAGCCCAGCTATTCTGACAACCCTTCCTACAGTCAGATTCACATATGAAGACACTTTTTTTGACTGTTAAAAAAGTAGCTTGAACCAGTTTTCAAAGAGGTAGCCAAAACGTGTGATCTGCAGCATTCACATTTAGTTTATATTATTAATACCTACACAGCAGCACTAATAATACAGTAAAATATAATCAATTCATACCACAAACAAATATGTTTGTAGTTTCTAAGGGGCAATTCCTAATAAAAAATAAAGTAGATTTTTTTTCGTTTACTGGAATTTATAGTGCTAACTTAAAAATACAAAAGTTAGCGATAAGTATCAGTAAACCAGTTTAACCTTCACGATGACAAACTCAATTAACACTAGTCTACCCTACACACTAAACCACAAAATTAAAAGAATTCGCACATCACAATATTTATAGCATAGCTTACCCATGTGGAAAAATGCCAGATCTGGCCCAGTAATGGAATTGGCCAGCTATGGGAATGCCAGATTTGCCCCAGATCTGGCTCAGATCTGGCCCAGATCTACCCCAGATCTGGCCCAGATCTACCCCAGATCTTCCCCAGTTCTTGGCATATCTGGCTCGGATATGTACCAGTTCTGGACAGATATGATTTTTCCACATGTGTATCTGTAGACAGGCTGTTCTCAAAATGCCACTATTTATAATATTTTTTCAAAATGTAACCAGTTTGGGGCGGATATCTCAACCCCCCTCCTTTCTTCTTATTTTACACCACTCTCTGGTTCTTCTATCTTTGCTGACCCATTTACGACGTGTTCTCGAATAGCTTCAACTTGAAAGGTTTTGTTGTTTTTTTATGTTCTACAAGGTGTTAGTTGAAATACATAATAATAATTAACTTTAGACTAGCATTGTTATTATATTAACGACCTGTATCGTAGCCACATTGTTTCACGCACAGATGATAACTACTAACTACAGATCACATTGTCTTTTTAGAGATAACTGATAACCTTAGTGTTACCAACCCAACATACCTTAACTTCCCTGGTACAGTACTTATAAAACCTCCCCCTTATCGATATCTTGTAGGTTTTACAATGCACCGTCCATTTCTGGTTACTACACATTTAGCAATACCATTTACATTATTTGTGCTATCAACAGATGTATTACTTTTGTCTTAATTCACAGCTGCATTATCCACAACAAGTTCATCTGCATTATGATGGGGTTCATAATAAGTTGTATTGCTAACCTTATTAAAAGTGTCATTAGAGCCATCCGTCGTATTTTGTAATTCATCCTGGTAATCAGTATAAAACTCTTGAATTGGTCGAGGCTGATGTTTAGACTGCCTCAGATGTTTCGTATTTAGACGCATTGTATTGCATCGTTTGTCACTTATAATGTATGAGCGAGGAGCCTCGTGTCTATGCAAAATTAGGGCTGGCTCCCATCTTTTACCCTTTTTTACAACAACTGCTTGGCCGTCTTTGAAATCATCAGGCTTACGAGGAGCTCTTTTGTCATAATGTGTTTTCACTTTGATTTGTTTGGCAACAAGTTGTTCACTCACATCAGGATCTGCCTTGGGGAGTAGATTTGCGGTGGAAACTGGTATACGTGTCCTTACAAGACAACTCATTAACAATTGAGATGGTGAAAATTTGAGTCCTGAGAGAGGTGTGTTGCGATATTCTAGAAGAGCCAGCCAGTATTCCTTTCCTTCTTCCTTACTCTTTTTGAGAATTCGCTTACCCATATCAACCCCCTTTTCAGCTAACCCATTGGACTGTGGCTCATGGGGGCTTGATATTCTGAATTCAAAATTATAATCCTGGGAAAAAGTATGAAACTTATGTGAATTAAATGGCATGTTATCAGCTATTATCACCCTGGGAATTTTATGTGTGCTAAAAATTATTTAGAGAGTATCTATTATGTCACGAGATTGTTTAGTTGGCAATGGAATTACCTCCAGGCACTTAGAAAAATAGTCAACTATAACAAGATAGTACCGAGCCTCAAATTCGAGAACATCAGCACCAAGTTTTTCAAATGGTAGTTTAGGCACAGGGTGGGAGATAAGTGACTCCTTATTAGACGCACGGAATTTTTCACACAACCTACAGTCAGTTACATGGTTTTCTACATCACTAGACATACCAGGCCAAAAAAATAACTTTCTAGCTCTGGCTTTAGTCTTTTCCACACCGAAGTGACCCTCATGAAGTAATGTAAGCATTCTAAGCCTTAGTTTATTTGGCACAACAATTCTGTCATTTAAGAACAGAAGTCCATCTTCCACATGAAGATCACTCTGCAGGGGCACATAAAGGCGACATTGATCTGGAACATGGCCACTTCTTTGAGGCCAACCTGCTTGCATAAAGTTCATGACAATATTAAGCACAGGATCTGCTAGAGTTTCTATTCTAAATTATGTTTTACGGGCCTTACTCATCGGAATGTGCCTACGTACACTGTGTACTAATTCACTAAGTCCGGGGTCATCAGGAACTGCACCAGGTATGTATGATCGTGACAGCAGATCTTCAATATATATATGGTTTTTCCGGGTATTTACTGAACATTGAGATTATACTTCAGGTGCCTAAGCTTCAGTCTTTGAAGGCGAGTAGACAATATTTTACCTACATTCTTATCCATGATAGCCACAATAGGGTTATGATCCGTCAAGACTTTTACAGAGCAGCCATTTATATATAAATGGAATTTACTTGTAGCATATACTATTTCCAACATCTCTTTTACTACCTGAGCCCAGCCCTTTTCAGTCTCTGTTAAATTGCGTGAGGCATATGGCTGCTCATTTTGAAGAAGACAACATTCTAAGCCATCTTGTGAGCCATCACATTGTATCATCAGTGGCCTGGATGAATCATAGTTTGAAAGAACTGGAGCAGTACTGATCACAGATTTGAGAGTTTTGATACAGTCCGAGTGACAGTGTAATAACTTCCATGTTACATCTGCCTTCAGTAGTTCTCTTAGGGGAGCTGTCAGTGTTGACATTTGGGGTATGAATTGTCTCAAGTAATTAACTATTCCTAAAAACTTCTGCAACTCTTTTTTATTCCTAGGATCTGGTAGAAAAGAGATAGTTAAAACTCGCTCTGGATCAGGCCAATTTGGTTTGCAGAAAATACATGAACCAAAAATCGACCCTCTGAGGTCTTGTATTGGAGGTTGTTAGGATTAGATTTAACAATTAAAATGTTTGCACGTTCAACAAGCTGAGCCAAAATATTGTCATGTTCTTCCACTGAATCTGCTGCAACCAGAAGATCATCGAAGTATATTACAATACCCCTAATGTCTCCAAAGAACTGTTCATTCCATTCCTGAAACTTCTCAGGAGAACAACTCACCCCAAATGGCAGCCTTATGAGCTTATAGCAGCCCCATGGAGGAGAGAATGCACAGAGATCACTTGAGTCTTTGTCAAACTCTAGCTGCCATCTTTAAGGTCAAAAAATGAAAAACTTTTTTCCAGATAATTTATCTGTCAATTGTTCAATCGTCGGAATTTGATAATACTCCCTCTTTATTTCTCTATTTAGGTCTTGTGGGTCTAGACAAAGTCGTGATGAACCATTAGGTTTTTCGTCAATGGCTAGATTACTTACCCACAATCTGGGCTCCTTAACCTTCAAAACAATTTTTTCCTTTACCAACTTGTCCAAAGTTGACTTGAATTTACTGTACACAGTTTGTGCCAGACATCTAGGTGGCCTAGCTTGAGGCCTAGCATTCGTGTGAATGTTTATTTTGCACATTTTGGGGAATTTTCCAAAACCTGTGAAGATTTTTTTTATTCTCTTCTATGAATTTATATTTCTGACACAATGTCTGATTAAGATCAAATTTAGTTTCACGAGTTTCCGACTTAACCACTTTCACTCTTTTGATTAGATTTATAATCACAGATGAATCTAGACCTAAAATTGGATTACCATCAACATCCACTAGTCTAAAATCTATGTAGTTTACTACATTATTGTACTCACACCTGAGATACACAATACCTAGAGGCTTTACCTTAAAACCTCCATATGACTCCAGAATTTCATTTTAAGGCCTAGCCCTAAACTCTTTTTCTATTTGCTTAAATATGTGAATTGGAATAATATTGTCTTCTGAACCAGTATCTAGTTTAAAGTGCAAAGGTTTGTTTTCATTCTTCACAGTTTCATGCCACACCTTAATATCATACTGATATTCTTTGTTCACCACCTCAACACATTTAGTCTTTGATCTAGTCGCTTTGACTGCAATCATGTCTACATACAAAGGTTCACCATCCCTATCACTATTATTGTGTTGTAAAGTCTTCATTATATGATGATTTGACATACAAGAGCAAAATGATTACGTTTGCCACAATTTGAGCATTGTTGGCCATATGCTGGACATTGAAGCTTTTCATGAGTAGAGTTGCACCAGCGACATTTAAATATGTATTTCAATGACGCTGGATATTTTTCTCGTTGACAACTCTTGAATTGGTTACGCACACTCTCCACAGCAACCGGCACTGAGCTTAGAACTGGAGTTGACGATGTTGACGTTTGTAGGTGGCTTAGTTGCTCTCGACTAACCTCAGCCACTTTCACTAGGTCACAGGCCTTTTATAATGTCAAGCTTGGAGCTGGTAGAAGTTCTTTATGCAATGCAGGATCATTTGTTCCCATGAAAATGCAATCCCGAACAATGTCATCAGATTGATCACCAAACTCGCAAGTCTGAATTAGTTTCCTAAGGTCTGTTACAAAATGGTCAAAAGGTTCTCCCATTTTTTGTTTACGAGAATACAGCATACATTGTTCATATGGCACGTTTTTCCTTGGTTTGGCATATGCCTCAAATGCAGCCAGTAATGTATTGTAGTCTTTGCAGTCTGTATCAGTTAGCTTGAATAGTCTTTGCAGTCTGTATCAGTTAGCTTGAATGTGTTTTGTACTTCTAAAGCTTCTTCTCCAACAAGGTTTAGAAGTATTGCTGCTTTCACTTCCGATGACTTTTCAGTTTTTCCCGAAGCTAATATATACATTTTAAAATTCTGCTTAAATTTGCGTCAGTTTTCACTCACATTTCCAATCAAACTAAACACACTTGACTTGTTTGAATCCGCCATGATTATCCTTGATGTTGCAACAGTTTTCTAGATACGTATTTATTTGTACATGTAAATAAATTTATACTGTGTGTGATGTCCAAACGACTGCACCATGTTTTGTATTCTACAAGGTGTTAGTTGAAATATATAATAGTAATTAACTTTAGACTAGCATTGTTATTATATTAACGACTTGTATCGTAACCACATTGTTTCACGCGCAGATAATAACTAATAACTACAGATCACATGTCTTTTTAGAGCTAACTGATAACCTTAGTGTTACCAACCCAACATACATTAACTTCCATGGTACAGTATTTATAAAAGTTGTTTGCTAATCTCAAAGAATTACCCACATTCACTAGTACTTTCTATTTCCTTAGTTAATATGTTTTGTTTTCTGACTAATGAACACAATCACAAATTATTTTTTTAAATGTACATAAACATTATAATGGGGGTGACAAGCTATAGACTCCTATTTTATGGTTTTGTCTAAATCCTAATTAAGGCAGTTATTTTTTGCCAAATTTTGGAGGCTTTTGAACCCCCAAATCCCCCATCCCACCCACCCCCGTCTACGGCCTTGGAGAATTGTATATTAATTTTTGTAGACAAAGTCTGATTAGTATTAGTTTGTTCCATCCCTAAGATAATCAGTCCAAACCACAGTCCCATAGTGGTCCAGACAATAGATTGGTTCGTATTGGTTTGTTCTGTCCCAAAGAGAACCAGACTAAAACAGAGTCTCAGAGTGTTCCAGACAGAGTCTGGTTTGTGTTGGTTTGTTCTGTCTCAAAGAAAACCAGACTAAAACAGAGTCTCAGAGTGTTCCAGACAAAGATTGGTTCGTATTGGTTTGTTCTGCCCCAAAGAGAACCAGACTAAAACAGAGTCTCAGAGTGTTCCAGACAAAGATTGGTTCGTATTGGTTTGTTCTGTCCCAAAGAGAACCAGACTAAAACAGAGTCTCAGAGTGTTCCAGACAAAGATTGGTTCGTATTGGTTTGTTCTGCCCCAAAGAGAACCAGATTAAAACAGAGTCTCAGAGTGTTCCAAACAGAGTCTGGTTTTTGTTGGTTTGTTCTGTCTCAAAGAAAACCAGACTAAAACAGAGTCTCACAATGTTCCAAACAAAGTCTGTTCCGCATTGGATTATTCTGTTTAAAAAAAAAGACTAATCCATAATACCATAGTTTTACAGATGAAGTATGGGTTTCATTGGTTAACTACTTTCCTGAGAGAACCATATCAACCCATACTTCAGTAATGGTCTGGATTTCCTTGAACCTTTAAGAACCATTATGTTTTCCCTTACTTTTCTCTCGTTTACCATTGTTCTATTCCACTGGGGGTAGCCTAGAAGATAATCATAGTGTAATAGTGTAATAAGTCAAGTGAAAACTCCTACTATTCGGGATAAAATGGTGTGCATAGTGCATTCTGTTGGAACTTGACTACTAAAATAATAATCTCTAGATAATTTTAAAATTATTAAATATAATAAACTAAGTACATATTAAATTATTTATATAGATATTTGAATGTTTGATTAATTTATTTTTTATCAACAAATATACCTAAAAATATATAAATTAATTTTAGTTCTACATGTTTCAAAGCTAGCAATTATATTTTCAACTAAAAATAAATTATTAAGACCATTGAATTCCACAGTAGTCAATATGTTTAAAAATAATATTTAAATTATTTGTTCGATTTACAAAAATCTAAATCCACATACAATTTGACCTTGCTTACATGTAACTCACTCATTAATTTTTTTTTATTTCTTTGTTCTAGACAGCAGCAAATGTTACACCCAGATGGCTAACAAAATGGATTTATGATATGGATACTTTAATTTTTACGTTGTTAAGGAAAAGTAATGGGATTGGCTGGTTGGTTTAGCCAAAGATTAGATCTACAAAATTAATTAATTCTTAATTGTTAATGATGTCACTGAAAATTATGTTTGAGACAGATTGGAGATAAGTTGGATTTGATCTCTGATCAAGCCACTAATTATAGTTTGTGCAATCGGCCCAAAGATTTACACATCGGAAATAACAAAGCCTGAGATAAACTAGCCATTAGTTTGTAAAAAAAATAATAATCTCAAGCTGCCATTCTGATTAGGACTCGTCCTTTAAAAACTAGGCGGGTTAATGTATGCAGAGTTAAGCTTAGTTTACAAATATATCCGAAAACCAATTAAATAGATTGGTTTTATTGACATAGTACTTGGCTTAACTCATATTTTAAAAATAGTCGGGACGAATATAGATAATAACAGATCTACTATATTATTTTTGTTGCCACTTTCAACCCACTCGTTTCGTTTTTATTCTCTCCATTCCTATTAAGGAAAATGTCATGTTATGTCGTTATTACTGTTTTCAGTGGTGGATCCAGGGGAAGGGGGTGATCGCTTTTCCCCCGTGTAGAAAAAAAATTAAAAATATTGAAACCAATACCTTAAAGATGTAAATAATGACTAACACCCCCTCACCCTATCTCCTAAATAACCTAATATATAACTATTTCAACTTAGCTCTAAAGCGTAGAAAAACATGAGGCTTAAAACTAAACTCTCCAGTAATTAGATTACTAAGTTTAGTAATGATAGCCAATTATTTGTATTAAAAAATATATTTTTTCTACTATTGCTAACACATTTTATGCTCCTGTACATATTTATTACTTTTATTGTGACGGTGAGTTTTTATTTTGTGTTTTTTGTATTAAAATCCCAAATTTTTTAATCAAAATTGTGTTTTTCCTTACATGTCATCATTTTATTATAATAATTAGTCATTAAAATTATTTTTACAAGCTAACAATAATATTATTATTAAAATTACTATAAATTGAAATCTTAATTATTTAAAATTATTAAATATATACTTTAGACATAGCGTATGGAAACTAAAAAGTGTGAACATTCTATAAGTCTACATGATACAGCTTCTTGAAGCGCTCGTATTGATTTTGCCGGCTGTCAACTAAAAAATACAATAATGTAGAATGCCTACAGTAGTAACGCAATTGAGTAGAGAGGCTACACTAAATTACTTTGTTATTAGTGGACTAATGTATTTTAACCGTGCAAAAAACTAAAAACATAATTTTAATCGACAGTTTTTATTATTATTAATACCATAGCTGAATAAAGTATTTCTTTAATTGATCATAATACGAGCAATTTTACGCTTACATTTTATTTGTAATTTATGGTAATAATAGTAATAATGATAATAGCAAGCTACTAATAATATTACAGTCGTGGATTCCAGTAACATCCTATAAATATGTTATTATTTTTATAATTATTACATATTTAAATTATTTAATGTAGTATCAATTAAATCAGCATTTCTTTCTCTTTACAATCCACAAATATATTGTTATCTTCTTATAACAGCTACGATCAAGCATAAGTGTAATGCTATAAAAAGTCCTTACTTTTTTAAAACTAAATTATATATACTACATTTTATATTATATTGTACACCTTTGTTTCATAAACAATACTTTATATTTTATTTTACATTATATTACGGTGTATTATTATTTTATTTTTTCTTCGTTAGTATAAATTTTAAATTGAGACCTTACTAGTCTGCTAGGGTTTATTATTTAATGGCATTATGAATCGCTTTATAAAATTTCGATAAATCTCGATTACTAAACAACTAATTTCAATAAGCACGTTATAATAATTACAAATTTGATATAAATTTTTAAAAAAATCAGATTTAAAATTGTGTATGAATGTAGTTTTAAGAATCGGCAGCATTTGACAACTTCCGGGAGGATTTAGCATGTTTTGCAATACTCATCTCCTTTCTTTTACGGCTGGCTTACTCAATTTTGGAATATAAGATGTTCGTTTTTTAGAAGGATTCCTTTGTTTTATATCTTTATTAAAATAGTTTGGCAGCCTAGGAAAAATATGTAGAATAGAATTGGGTTTCAAACGCCAATTTGATCGAGGAAGTTTTATCTTTTCTCCATTGATCAAAAATCTTCAAATTTTACAAGAAAATATTCAGAAAAATTTAAGTCACAAACTCAAGATTTTGAACTGTCTGTCTCTTCTTAGAATTGCTCGCTACCACTTTGCAAACTCGCATTTATTTTGAGGAGGTTGAAAGTAATGTATTTTGCCGCTTGAAACTTTGTCATAGCTTGATTTACATCCCGATATAAAACACGTGGACATGATTGAAGCATATACTACGTACTAAAATAATATACATATGATTTACTTACATAGACAGAATATTTAATTACTAAAATAATAACAAAACCAACAATCTTGAATTTAAAAGACAGAGGTTTCAAATACAATTTCTATACGATATGCTGGTACTGAAAGAATACAATACCCAGCTTGTTCGATTACATCGCTCAAGTTTCTAAAATCCACCGCAACGCCGATATTTACATTGCATGTAACGGCAAATGTCCACACTCTCTAATTTTTATACGCAATGCTTTAGCCTTATTAAAACCAATCACTCCCCTCGCACTTGGCTCTGCATCCGCCCTTGAGTGTTTTAACATCGATTATTTTAACATCCCACACTACAACTATTATTTCATATTGTGATAGTTCTTTATATTGAAATTAACATATTTAAACAAATTTTAAACATCAATAAGAATAAGCTTTCTAAGATTATCAACGTGTTTCAGCCAGTGAACTCTATATCATACTGGATGGACATAAACATATGCATTGCCAAGGACCAAATCGTGACGCTCAAGTTTATCGGCTGTTTCACAGTGGGGGGACAGATTTAACGGTTTCTTTCAATGTTATTATGCGAAAACATGTCTATGATGAATAAAAGTGTTATTGTTTGAAAATAATGAAGTATTAAAACCACACTTGCCTGAAGAAACATTTATATTAAAGGATATCCAATTCAGTTTTATAGGTAATACTGTACAAATAGGAATACAATATTTAAGTATGTAGTTATTATACATGTTGTTTACAGTCTGGCAAGACTTAGGTTATACGCTTGTAGTAGGTACGATATCCACTAAACCTTGCTTTTAGTAGGAGTCCCAATCGTTAAGGCTTTATTTCGTACCAGAATACTATCATATATTATTATTTTGGTAGGATAATCGGCCATATAGAACGGAAGTAGAGATTCTCTTCTATCATACCTAAACACTACTGTAGGGTAGGATGTTGGTACGAGATAAAGCGTTCAAAACAAGCTTCCTTCAAAAATCATCGTATATATTAATTTACATCAACTTATTTAAAGATAAAACTCACCAGTTTTGAACCTTGTTATGCTCTTAAAAGCTTTTACTAACACAATCATTTCAATTGACTGAGCACACATTGGGTTATCTCATACATTCAATTAAATTAATTAACGATGTCAAAATGCCGCATTGCCTTGTATGAGTGTAGGAGAGAGAGATACCCGAAACTTTCCTTCTCCGTTACATAACGGTATGCAGACAACAGATCGAAGATTTCAGCCACAGATGTCCATCAAGTTATATTATAGAGATCATCGGTTTCAGCATCACCTTAATATGTTTTAAGATTCTCCCACTACCAGCGCTACACTCACAATGCATGGTGCCAATAAGATAGAGTCATAGTGTAATCACTCAAGTAAAGACTGATAACCGAGAGGCAGCCTCAAATTTTACTGACCTTACCCCCATGGGCTTGAGAATATTTTGCGTCCCGTGTTTATACATTACATGGAACCATTGATCTCTATACTATAACTGGATGGACATCTGTGTCTGAAATTTTCGAGCTGTCGTCTGCATACCATTGGGTAAGAGAGAAATAAACTTTCGGGTATCTCTTTCTCTCTTTCACCCATACA
>CABFWO010008179.1:9225-19520 GCA_902155825.1 Timema genevievae | reverse complement strand
TTGTATATATAAACCTTTACGCATAGAATAAATCACCCACGCACTAATATTCTCCTATTCAATTATATTCCTAGGGTTATTTCACTTTTATTTTAACTTTGATTTAATCTAATTTAAAGTGTTTCGTATTAATATATAATTCGTATTAATACATAATAGTATGAATTTTAATTTATTTTATTATGTATATATGGATGGTTAAAATTGCACAGATAAATAGGAGACGCTACGACTGGACTAAACTAAAATATTAGCAATGTTATTTTAAGAAAACCATTCCTAAATGGAGATTATTACAAATAAGGATTACTCTTTTAAAAACTTCGAGAAATAAATACACTTTTGTTTAATTGAGTATTTTGATGTGAACTAGTTTTGATGAACTTCTCTTGATTATATAAGGCACTTTTTTCTATTAGGCCGTATCCATGTCATCCACATTAAGATATTCAAATGGGGTTAAGTTTACAAATCATTTAGTGGGAACATACCCAAAATATCAGTGAGGGAAAAAGGGGAATCATTTAGGAAATACCACTTCTCTTCACACCGGGTTGAAAGTTGCAACCCGATCTCCCCCTCACCGGCAAACTTGAGTAGAAAAGATGGACCTGCCCATCAATATGAACCTATGTTTGAAAAAGGAAGTAAAGTTACTTTAAAACTTTAATTTATATATTTGATTTATTACGTCTGATCAGGTTGTAAAATTGGTAACAAGTTGTACCTTTAATGCCAGTCATGTAAACTGAGATTTTTTTCCCCTAAATATTTACCTAATATTCTTTACACGGACTTGGAAACCTGTATTCTGGATTCTACCTTCCTTATTCTTTAAACCATTAAGTTGAAATGAAGCGATAGATGATTAATGTCCTAATCCTTACAGTTTATGGCAAAAATATTCTTTACCAAAATAAATATGTTACTTCAGTAGATAGGTATAGTTGAATTATCTACGCATAATAATATCAAAAATTCCTAAATATCTGTTATGAGTATATTGGATTTGAACAGAAACTTTTCAAATGAAGAGGAAATGTCCTGTATAAACTCCACGATACCAGTGACATAAATAAAAGAACTGTGTGTTATATGTGTAGATAATAAGATACTCATATATACTGGAGCAATGTAATATTTATTTTCTCCAGAAATGTTTCTTATAAAAAATTGCAATAAATATTTACATTAACTAGCGTATCTTTCCAACCCACCTTAACGTAAATATGTGTAGAGCCTGGAAATTATCGACGGTGGTTTTAGGATAATGTGCTTGAATCAGGACCCAATGTTTGTGGGTTCAAACCCAGCCAAAGTCAACGGATTTTTCTTGAGTGGTAAAAATCCATAGCACAACTTCATTCAGAGGTGAAGTAAAGCCGTCCCATCGGTCTCATGTTGATTGTGGCTTGTAAAAGAACCCTGGAAGGTATGGGAAAATACCTTTCCCGGCTAAATTTTTAGGCCATTTCGCTCTTTCTCATATAAATTATCGTGTGCTGATATTATCAATTGGTTCATAAAGTGCACGTTAAATACCTCAAATAAGAAATAATAGATAAAAAACATTTAGTTCTTGTAAGACGCCATGGGCAAAAGCAATTCTCATATATAAACGGTGTGGAGTACATTTAAAACAACAGATGTTGATCATTTTATATGTATTGATAAAAAAATCTGGAAGATATATTTTACAGATCCATTATATTTTAGTCTTTACTTTATTAAATGTCCAAAGCGTTCATCAAGTCATAATCCTATTCAGCTATTCAGTAGTCGATGAGTGGTCTAAGGAATTAATCTCGTATTACACCTTACTGCTGCTAACAAGATGGTTTCTAATTTTGTATGGCCGATCTGAGGATGCCTTAAGAAATCTTATTTTCTTTGTCGTGTTCCCATATTTTCTCCAAGCTAATGAAGGTAGGTTTTATAAGCTACCTTAATAATAACTTAAAACCTAGATTAAGTCATTAATATACTTTGGATTTAACGTATTCATAGATAAACATGAGAAAAGTAATTGAATGTTTTTAGGTAGTCTAGGTATTACTTTGCCAAATTAAATAATTTTAGCCCTAATCTTAAAATGTGGTACACGCATGGTTTCGAATGGCCGAATTCATGAACTTTTGTAAGCGCCATTAGTACTTCTATAAACTGTATAATTAATTAATATTTATCTCACGATGACTAACAATCATATATATATATATATATATATATATACAAGTATTTAACGGAGTTACAACATCGGTTGAACAATGCCTACTTGTTACATTTTCATCCTAATAGTTTTTTTTATCTAATATATATTTTTTTACTTCTTCTTAGAGCAATGTTCATTCTTTGGTTAGTTGTTGGTGGAAAACCAATGTTCACCCTCCCGTCATTAATCAATGTAGCAGCAACAGCAGCGGCGGCACGAGGACAGAACGTCATTCTGGAAGCCATCGAGAGGCCGCACAGAAACGGACGGACAGACAGGCAAGCAGATAGACATACGGACAGATGGGCGGACAAAAGGGACAGGCAGAGACGTACAAGTCGAGAGGAAAGCCGTGCGAAGAGAAGGATGAATGACGAGGATGGACTGAAGGACGAACTTGAAAAATGATGCCTATGATGGCGCCAGCGGGGTAAAAAAAAAACACTTGCGACTGCTTGCTGGTGCTCTTCATAGGGATTCCCTTTCTTTTATTTCTTTTATTTTTTCGTCATCAACTTAATGTAGTTAGGTTGTATTTTTTTTATTTTGTCATCTTCTTCATATCCTGTGGCATATCTAGTAGTTTAGTATGCTATGAAATAAATACCTATCTTTCGCGTAGTAATACGATCACTACCTGCATCATTGGTCACGCGGATTTAAAGACAGGCTTGTTTAGTCTGACTTGCCGTTGACCTAGAAATCTGAGTTCAAGAACCATTAATGTGTTCTGAGTGAGGATTTTGCTAAACAGTTTCCCATTTTCTCTTCACACAGATTCTGGTATATGTACTTTAAGTTCTCAATTCCTCAATCCTAACCCCCTAGCGAAAATAAATGTGTATAGACTGAACGGGTAACAGGACGCTATGGAAATAAAAATATGAAAAATATTGTTCCTTGTCATTGTAGAATAAAAACATACTTACAAGGTAACTAACCATATCGATGGCTGTATGGTATAACTCACTCGTCACACTCGTGTTATACCTTATTGCCGGTGACAGGGAGATCGAGGTTCGAATCCCTATCGAGTGTACCGAGGATTTTCTTTCATAGGTTGTGTACCACTCTTTATATGTACAAGTATGGATACAATTTAGCTAAAAATCTTACTCATCCCTGTTCTAATCGTGTAATTTATGTATGTTTAAAGCCCAAACAGTAGCCAAGATGCGTTGAAGTAAAAACCAAGGACGTTTTTAGGAGAATGGTTTTGGATCAAATGTTCTCAGATTTTTTGAGGTCTAATAGGCTGAAATACAACCAAAGCTGTGTTTTGTGTGCGCTAGAATTTCTTACTCTCACTCAATAGAATATAGCTAGATCCTTAGCCGGTTGTATTAAGTGGTGAAGTTGTTCTCTGTGTTTTATTACTCGTCTGGCCTATCCACATTAACACTGATTGAAGAAATGTTATATAACTACTATAGTATATTATATTATAGTTGACCTCGGTGGTCTTGGGGTAAAGTTCTTGCTTCAGAACCCGATGTTCGTGGGTTCAAACCCAGCCAAGGTTGTGGATATTACTGAGCGATAAAACCTGTAACACAAATTTATTTGGAGGGGAAGTAAAGCCGTCTGTTCCATGTCGATGGTGAAGTGTAAAATATCCCTGGAGGTTATGTGAAAGTATCTTTCTGGCGAGATGTGCAGTCTCTTTCTTGCTCGCTCTTATAAATCCATGAAGTGGGTGTGCTGATAATCCACTTCACATGAAATTAACCCATCTTATAATCTGAAACAAAGGAATAGTTGAAGTAGCTAAGCTTTGTTGTGGCCTTAAGCTCCATATTGGGAGTTAAAGGAATTAATAATACAAACAAAAATATATTTAGATTATTAGCACAAGAATGTAGAATCAATATAGTGTATAGGTATTTAGGTCCATCAGCACTTAGAGCCTTAGTATCAGCCCCTTTGTATTAACCTTTTGGATATTAGAACCTCTCCATATGTGAATATTAAATATATTCATTTCAGAACACTCTAGAATTGAAAGTATTTATAAAGTAATCTAAAGGTCAGTGAGACTAACCGTTTAGCTACAAGAAGTAGCCCAACTTACTTTGGCCCTATAAATAGCAGGAGGAATATACTTTTAAATTCAAATCATTTTAATATTGACAACAATGTAAATATATTTATGTTATTAATTATTCACACTATTTAAAAAATAAATATGCTATTTAAACTTATTTCTGTGCATAACCTTTAATGGCTAAAACGATTTATACAAGTATCCAAGATGTATCATGGTTTCTTGTTGAGGGTCCATATGAAAGAAAAGCAATTGGAATTAAAGTATGATATAGCCGCTCCCAAGTTAGACAATATAATAATTAGAAACATTTCATGGTATGTAGTTAATTTATATACAGTATTTATTTTCTTATTTCTCCGTAAAACGTAAAATATTCGGTTTCTCTTACGCTATCTTGTACAGCCTATCCTATGATGGTCTAACTGGAGAAAACATTATATTGTCCCTTAACAAACGAATGGAAATAATTCCTATTTTAAGTATACAAAGTTTGTATAATTATTGTGGTTTTTGCAAAACGTCTTCTACTTACACAGGCTATCCTCAATTTTTTATAAATATATATATAGTTAGTTATTATTTTATTGCGTATTAGTACCCGTTTGGGTTGTACGCACACATAAATTACTCTTCTGAGATAAGTAGGTGGAAGTTGGAGTTTTAAAAGAATAGTGCCCAAATTTTCGTGGAAAGCCATTTAGAGAAAAATACCAAATGTACAGCCGACCGGGATTCGTACCCCGATATCCTCGTCACCGTAAATCCGGTGCAACATGTTAGTGACGAGCTAGACCACGCGACAATCTTTACGGGTGATACAATAATATGGTAGAGGAAGAAGACAGATTTGAGAGAAATTATACCCTCACTTGCATGAATGGAGATTGGAAAAGTATTAAGGGTAAAACTCTTTTAGTCAATATTTTAACACGGACCTCCCCGTTACTGACAAACCAATTTAGACAAACTTGACGTTTAGGTACTTGGCACCAACGATGCGAGTATATGGTAAAATTATATTGCATAATATATGGATACCAACGGTACTAGGTGTTAAAATAGAGAATTTTATAAATATTTCTTGGAGTATGATTGACTTAAATTCAATCAAAAATAAACACCAACATAAATATATAATATAACAAAACGTAAAATGTTGTATATGTTATGGGAATTTAATTTGACTTTGGAGTGGAGGGTTGGTTTCCTTTAAGTAAGTGCTGAAAGGAGCTTGTTCCACAATAGGGTAGCCAAAAATGTCTAGACACAAATGACAGTGCATTTTATTAAAACTATGACATTTTAATTAGAAATTTAACCATATCAATGGTAACATGGTCAAAGTGATTATTCTTGGTGTAAACTAGATTTAATTTAAATGGGAGTTTGGTAATGTTATAATTTATTTTTGTCTTGTTGCAATAGGGATGTTTTTCTTCTTGTGATTTATCACCATGCTTTTCTAATCGGTGCACACGAATTGCGGAACAACTCATCTAAGGTTGGTAATATCCTTACACGAACTGCGGAGTAAAAATTAAATTTATAATGACTTTGTGGAAAATGGAGGTTAGGTTAGGCTAGGCTAGGTTATGTTAGGTAAGTTTGGGTTAGGTTATGTTAGGTTAGTTTAGGTTTGATTACGTGAGGCTAGACTAGGTTATGTTAGGTTAAGTTGGATTAGATTAGGTTATGTTAGGTTAGGCTAGATTTGTTAGGTTAAATTAGGCTAGGTTATGTTAGGTTATTGGTTAGGAGTTGAATTTTAGTACACGTTGTTCCTAAATTAATGTGTACAGGCTGACAGGTATACTTTATTCCGTAATTTGAATGCGCCCTTTAAAATAGCCTCGCTACGTGAATGAGGGTTCGTCCAAGCCAGCCTCTTCAGCGCTATCCCCTAACCGTTTGTAATTATATGGTTAAACGTATTAATCAGAAAATAAATTATATGTTCAAGTTTTAAATAGCCTAGCATTAATGTGGAATAAAAGTTAATTCTAGTTAATATCCATTTTTCTATAAGTTTTATAACCGAAAAACATTTGGGCTGAAACTAATAAAATATTAAATGTTAAGTATAATAATCTCAAAAAGTTTCTGAATATTGGTCACTGGCACCCCGGGTTTTTTAGCACCCCGTCAGCTTGTATAAATATACTATAATTACTCTTATGAGGTAGGGATGAGGACGGAAGTTTTTATTATTATTAGCCACTTGTCTTACCACTCGTTCGAGTTATACACACTTACGCTCATGTGTGATGGTAGGGTGATTGTGATATGAAGTGGAGGACCTACAGTTTAACGTGGAATCCGAACCACGGTGGAGGCTTGGCATTCCACACATTCACAAGTTGTGATTAATACACGTCTTGTCAGAGGTAAAGGAAGGGTTTGGCAATCAGATAGATCTGTGCTGGGACCAAGGATTGAACTCCGGACCCTCAGCACAGAAGTCTGACACCTTACCTCTAGACCACCAGTTCACCATGAGGTAGGAAGCTTTTAGAGGCAATATATCTGCATTTGCATGGAAGGAAAGTAAGAAACCATTTAGGAAAAATCACTCACAGTAGACCCGACCAGATTTCGAATCCCGATATCGGCGTCATCAGCAGACCAGTTTAATACGAGAGTGAAGTCTTATACCAGGTGTCAGCAACCTATGGCATGCGTGCAAAGAGTGGCATGTGGAACGATTTTCACTGGCACAATGGGCGATTTGAATAAAAATATTATGAAACCTTTATTTTTAATTAAAACCATTTTGTAAGTAATAATTTTAATAACAACATATTTTATGTTTCAATGATTGAATTGTATGGTTTCAAAACTTTAAAAAAATACCTTCATAACTTGAATTTTGCAAAACACATTAATCACTTTTGTATTTTTTAGATTTATCTGATTTATATTAAAATATTAAATATTTAAGAAACAGTAGTTATTTAATGTACTTGATTTAGAAACACGTTACTACATTAACATTTTTAAGATCAGCTTAAATTTAATTTAATAGTTATACAAGGTAACTAGTATACAAATATACACGATTTGGTTGGTCTTATATTGGTTGGCACGCTGAGTGAATTTGCAATACTACTTCAGCACAACACTACTAAAAGTTTGCCGACACTTCCTTAGACCATTTGGCCACTGAAGCGGGTACCTTGAAATTTAACTAGGACCTCTCTTAATTTAAAAAGTTCCTTTTCACATTCCACTATGCCTATGATAAATATTCAAAAGCTATAACATTACATTAAGCAATATTTAATTTATTTTGATCAAATTAATTTTTCGGTTATAAAAACAACCAAAATACTTTATTTAACTCGCGTTCCTTTCCTTACCACCTTAAAGCTCACTAAATATAATAATAAATAATTCAATATAACCTAAACCATTTTTTCTTTTAATATTCTACGGAGGTAACAAAGCTTCTTCTCCACGCGTCTCCGCTACAAAATGTTCTCTTAGTATTCCGTGGAGCCCTGGTGAGACTTGGGAGCCATGATCTCAGTCTAGGAAACAAGCTTGGATCACGGAGGATCAGCCAGGCCAAGGTAAAAGCCCTTAAGAGAGGTAGAACCCTAGGGTTGGTCCCTAGAGGGAACCTTGTTCAGTCTCAGAAAGATTACAAAACCTTTGGCCAAGGGATATAGGACCGATTAGAATTACAACCCATCTGAGGTATGTAACGTTCTTAGTAGATATTTTGTTTGGTTGAAAAGAAAATAGAAATAAAAATAAAAATACTTCAGCACTTTAACGTTTTGGTTGTTCTGACCATAGTGGTTGAGCACACATTTAAAAGACCCTGGTTTTAATCCAGGTTCTAGTAAAATTGTTTACTAATTCTAAAGAAGTTCGTTTGAATAACTAATAAGTAATTGTTTAGCTTCAAGGCATAAATGTGAGGTATTAGTATTATTGTCTATGGTTCAGGACCAGGGCGAGCCCAAAGTGCGGTCTGGCAGGGCCATGGCTCAGGGCGCCAACGTTTGGGGGCACCAAAGTTCTTAAAGCATTTACGAATTAAAACGGTATTTTAATAACATTTATTAACGTAGTTGTATGTCGTAGGGCACACGCTAAATACATAAGTACATTAGTACATTACAAGTAATAAAATTTGACAAGGGACACAGAAGGTGCGTGAATGCTAACCCTATACATATAGCATATAGGTATAACAGTACATATCTGCAATCAAATTTCGTTGTATTTGGTGTTATCGTACGTTTTCCCTTATTTATTTTTGTATTTTAATCTAACATTTTAACAATGTTCTAGCTTGCTGTGAATTTATTACGTTGAATTATTCTGTGATTTGTTAATTTCATTCCCAGCACAGATTTATCTGATTACCAAACCCTTCCTTCACCTCTGACAAGATGTGTATTAATCACAACTTGTGAATGTGAGGAATGCCAGGTCTCCACCGTGGTTCGGATTCCACGTTAAACTGTAGGTCCTCCATTTCATATCACAATCACCCTACCATTACACATTAGCGTAAGTGCGTATAACCCGAACGGGTAGTAAGACGCGGTGCTAATAATAATAATAATAATAATGTTAATTTCATAGTAATTGATTTTTGTGCAATTAAAAAATATATTATAAATATTAATAAACAATATATGTTAATATGTATCATATTTTAAGGAAGTTGAGGTTAGGTTTTCAAACGAAAAATCTCACTTTATATAATTCACATTCCCACATTATATTCGTTTAAAATCATATAAAATATATTTAAACTTTCCATTGCGACAATAACTTTATTTTTGCTGGATAATTATGAGTGTTAGGTGAGAACAAAGCAAATTCTAGTTGAATAAAAAATATTTGCCTAATAGCCTAGCAGCTAGCTATCAGAGTTAAGGCGAATCGTGCACGTGATAAATTCATCATGGGTTGAATTTATTTCTCAGTGCGTAAAAATGATAAAATGACCCCCTCCTAGAACCCCTTCCCTCACAAAATTACTGAAATATACCTGCATTGGCCACCAAAGTGCCATTTGAGTTTGAACCTTTGTGGAGGTTGGATCTATGTTTGTCTTGAGCTCAAATTACTAACACTTATTTTAAATTTGTACCCGAGTCATTTTAATACAAAACTACCAAGTTTGAGCCCCCTTGTTTAGTGATTCCTAGAAAATATTCCTTATCTTTCCAACTTAATTGTGTGAGGCAGTAAAAGGGACTGCAGGTTGACAAAGCGGGGGTGGGGGTTAGTGTTGGTTGTACATACTAATGATTCAAGGCTATATACGAGTTTCTTGTGACTGACAGTTGAAAACTGTGAACATAAACAGATTACCTAGCACCTCACAAATCGATTATAAACAAATAAACCGTCAGAGAATCGTGATATTGTTTGAATATCACGTGGGAGACCTGAGTTCAAATCCCAGATGGCTACACCAAAGTCATTTTCCACACATCATTCTCAATGTTATTACCGTAAAGGTGATTGATTCATTTAGTAAAGATTAAATAAAGCAGCATTTTACTAGATGAACATATAATAATACTGTAGACCTAGTTATAATACTTTCGCGACCTTAGTTTACTTGGATGACAGCTCAAAAAGTTATTAGAAATAATCCCTAATACATCCCTATGCCAACAGCTGACATCTGTCACTTTGGATAGCTGTAATGAAAACTTATGGTAATGAACGAATTTGATAGTTAACCACAGTCATTTAGGCCAATATTATTTATATATTTATTTGAGTTTGGGCACTAAGCGTATTTATCGTTTTATTCTACTTAAAATAAATGGTACGGCGCACCGCACACACTTTCTCTCTCTTTCTATAAACTCGTAAGATTTCTGAACGGAATAATGTACATTGTATCATCACCACTCCACATAAGAACACGCATAAAATAATATACAATGATATAGAATCAATGAGAAAAGAGGCGCATCTTTGTCCACCTAAGAACATTTCAAACAGTTTAATGTCTTCCACAAGGGTCAACACTTCGTATTAAAATTTCGATTTCTGGTTAAA
>CABFWO010008178.1:0-19535 GCA_902155825.1 Timema genevievae | reverse complement strand
GGTTTGTAACTTACGGTGCTTTACAAGGCGGACGAAATGGCGTTCTTACCGGTGGTGTCGACGGAAATGCTGACTTGACTATCCTTTATCTCTTCATCAGTAGCGCTGGAGCCCAACTCTAGACGTGCCTGGAGAGCCTGTGTGAAGTTGCGGGCTGTGTAGATCACCGCCGTCACTCTGCCCTTCCCGAGGTCGTAGATAGCTGTGTCAAGGTCATCATAATAAACCTGCAACCCACAAGCTCTCAGATAAATATTATCTGTATCTTTTTTTGTAAACATGTATCTCTCAGCGGCGGGTGATGCTTGGTATTTTTATTAATATTACTGTTTGGATGTCTCTAGTAAGATGGTATTGATGCAGGTAGTGGATGGACTCACCTCGACACCAACAGGTCGCAGTTATGAACAGACAACAGTCTCTATGAACTGACGGGAGAATTTCCCTCATAGATAACAGGTATCAACCTTAATTAGGTTGCAGGAAGATCGCCCTATAGCTGACCTTGAATCGCCTAGGGGGTACACTAACCTTGACGCCCATGGTGTCGTTGATCGCCTCTAGGAACTGACAGGAGAGCTTCCCTCCAAGGTGACATGTCCATTCGTCAACCAAGGTGACGTTGGCCGTGTTTTGTGCCAGGTACTCGCCGCAGTCGGAGTAGCTACCCAACTCGTCGTTCACCACGGCGAACTTGAGACCATGAGGTTGACCGCCGATGGCCAAGAAGAACGCCGATATCTCCAGGATTGGGAAGATTATGATGAAGAAGATACCCCTGAGGAGAAACTTGGGCGTTCAACAGCCGTCGAGTATGTCGGAGGTGGAAGGAAACTCGAGTTAAAGCTGCGGCCTACCACGAGTGAGTTTTTTAAAAAATGAAAACTGTGTTTTCTGAATAAAACAGCCCATAGTAAAAAAAAGTACATAATAAAAAGGTTTTTTACACATTTATTGAAGTTTTAAGGCTTTGGTAATTAATTTTTTTAAAAAAACACCATGTTTTTGTCATATATGCAGCAGAAACATGGACATCTAATATAAGAGACCAGGGAAGTGAAGGCCATGGGAATTTTGTGAGGAGCATGGTAGCTGTCACAAGGAGAAACAAAATTAGGAATGAAGTTATCCGGGAAAGAGTTGGGGTGGTGGAGGGAGTACATGAGAAAGTAGAGGAAGCAAGACTGAGATGGTATGGGCATGTAATGAGGAGGGAAAAGAGAGGATGCCAAAGAAAATGTTGGAAATGACTTATGTAGGAAAAAGACCGCAAGGGAGGCCAAGAAAAGAGATGGAAGGAGCAGATAACAGAAAGTGTTCAAGTGAGAAGAGAGGAATGGAAGAAATTAAAGAAGGAAGAGTGGTGGAAGAATAGAGGAGGATGGAGGGATTTTACTAAACTGACCCAGCCACAGGCTGGAAACAATTGATGATGATTATGATGACATAAAAAGTTTTCGCACATTTATTGAAGTCTTAAGGCTTTGGTAAATGATTCAAAAAAACCACACACACACACACACACACACACACGCTAAAGTGGTTGAAATAACCATGAGAATGATGTGAATGGTGTACAACAATATTTTGTTATATAATATTATTATTATCATCATTAGCACCGCGTCTTACTACCCGTTCGGGTTGTACGCACTTACTCTAATGTGTAATGGTAGGGTGATTGTGAGATGAAATGGAGGACCTACAGTTTAACGTGGAATCCGAACCACGGTGGAGGCCTGGCATTCTTCACATTCACAAGTTGTGATTAATACACGTCTTGTCAGAGGTGAAGGAAGGGTTTTGCAATCAGATAAATCTGTGCCGGGACCAAGGTTTGAACCCCGGACCCCAGCACAGAAGCCCGACACCTTACCACTAGACCGCCAGGTCACCTTGTTTATGTATTAAATGAATTGTAAGTTTCAGAGACCACAGCAATTTACCCAACAAAACATAATTAGATATTAATGTTAAAGCAAAATAAAAAAGTGGTAAGCGACACCTTGGCTCAGTCGGTAGAGTGTGTCTACTGAGCTAAGGGCCCCGGGTTCAATTCCCACCATGGTAAAAATATAATAATATATGGGTGAAATGTGGGTTTAACTTTTTATAGGGATGCATTAACGGCAATTGAGTGGGTGTTGTGTTTGTTTTACATATGAGTTAGTTTATAAGTCGTATGCTGATTTAAAGCGTTGGTTCAGAAAGTGCACGTTAAATACCCCAAATAAAATTTTAAAAAAATATATATATATGTGATAAACAAACCAATTTTAATAAGAGTGGGTGATATGAGAACCATTTTGGATGTGGATTATTCGTCACAAAGCAAACCAGATCGGATACATCCTTAGGAGGAAATGTCTTCTACACGATGTCATAGGAGGAAAGGTTGAGGGAAAGAGGAGTTTGGGAAGGAGGAGGATTCAAATCTTGGATGAATCGTAAGAAAGAAAAAAAATTCTGGGAGCTGAACGAGGCAGAGGACAGGGCTCATTGGGTGTCTAAGCTCACTAACAAAAGGAATAGACCTGTCGTAAGACAGAAAACCTGATAATAATTATTGCCTATTTAGGTTTTACACAACCCTGATGGGGATTTTTACTATTTTTTATTTGGAAAGGCGTTAATGACCATCAATAATAATAATACTTATTGTAATAATGGCGATGGAAGCGCAATTGTGCATAAAAGCACTTAGTCAATTACTTGGTTACTTACACAACAATTTTTTTTTCACAGATAGCTTATTTGTCTGACCAACAACTTATGAAAGTCTAAAAATAAAGTTAAATTGTTGTGACATTAAAATATTCTTCCTTTTAACATATAATGAAAATGTAAATTCATAAAAAAATTTTTTTAAAGAGTACACACGTTATTATTATTATACATTTCGAGTTTGTGCAAAAAGGAGCTATGTACAAATATATCAAAGATCCAGGAAATAAAATTATTGCCCCACTATATAAGACGCAAAAAAAAACTGAAAAATTATGAAGAAATCCAAACAAATGATGAAATAATAAATATTTTTCACTCTCTTCAAGGACATTGTCTATCTGTGACGTAACGACAAGTCGAAAATATTATTTTCCATGGGTTTTGTATCTAAGTTTTATTCGTCGTATTTTAAAGATATAAAATTGAAATGAAAACCATACATTCTGGTTCTAGTTAATATAGTCTTACCATAAAAAAAAGTTTTAAATCGTGAATAAGTTTTTTTGTAAACTTTTTCTTCTTCAATATTTTACAGCTCAGGCCATTCGGTTTGGTGGCGAGAAACACCTCTAGGAGTCTTCCTGCCAGGATACAGATTTAAAAAAAAACTCCGTGGAAACATAAAATGTCTATCTAGATAAAGAAACAAGAAAAAAGGGGTAATTTTAAAATCCTAGTCTATGCTTTCCAAGACAAATATTAGCATAAGTGCGCATACTCGTCAGCGGGAGAGGGGAAGCTTTATCAGCACATGGATTAGAGGTATGAAAAAAAAGGGCGAACTAGTAATTTTCTTCCCACCATTTCAGTGGCGTGTCGTGGAATGTTGCAAAGGAAGCAGACCTTGTTAAAAATGCACTTGCGATATGTTCTCTCCCACTTGGGCCCTATTTGACCAACCACATACATATGCTCCACTCTAAATGCCTCACACGGGAATATATCCCCATCTGAACCTGACCAACGAGTACTCTGCTGAGGGGGTGTGTGAACAATTCACAGGTACACTTTAAACTAATGCCGCTTACCCTGGAAACACGTCACGCCACGCCACTGCACTATTTCTGTTTCGTACATTGGTGTTTAAGTGTGTTAGTGCTTCGAGTTCTTTAAGTGCGTCAAGTTAAATGTTTTGCAAAACAGCTTCGAAATCATCAAGGTAGGGGGCAACGTCGTACGAAACAAATAGTACATATCTCCTTGTTGCACGCCCTGGTTTAACCGAACTAACATAGAGGTTTCCGACCTGCCTTACCCAGGATGTCTGTACAGGCGAATCATATTCTTGAAAAGGAGGGCCTTAGTCCGCTGAGACATTGAGGAACTTCTCTGTACCGGTGGGATGCCATGCTTCTGTAATTTGAACCAGAAGAGAACAACACAATATTAAAACATTGACGCTGGTGGCGTGCCAGGATATTTTAATAGAATTTATTACCCTTGAGAAAGACCGCTTCTCTTTCACGCAATGTTTGCCGTCAATTACAGGACGAAACACAGTTGGGTAAGGAGCCCCCGATATTTTTTAGCTGAGAAAGAAAATGCAAGCGTTTTTTGAAGTTTTTATATCAACACTTTTTTTTTTACCAAAATAAATCAAATTTTGCTTCAATATAAACATATTTTAATTTTCTTCACGTCGTGACCTCAACAATTGTTGAATATCTGTCATGATCATAGCGGCATTAGATGACAAACTTTTTAAATGAAAGGAAAAAGTTGTCATTAAATCCCAGGACACCCTTGACAGCTGTTGAGGTCACCACGTGATGAAAATTATTCTATATTTGTACTGAAGCAGTATTTTATTTATTTCTAGTAAAAAAAAAAGTGTTTATATAAAAACAGCAAAAAATACCGCCCTTTTCTTACGCCTCCTACATTCCCACCTTAAGAAAACGCACTCTACTTTATTTTTTTGCACGGTAAATATTTATTTAAGTACTAATGCTAGGATTACGTCACGTGCGAAAACCGAAAGCAAGAATCTAATTAGAATAATAACTAGCCTATTATTAACGAGTGTCAAGAGAGGTCAAAATATACCATTTAATTATATTCATAATTTTGCTTTGTCTATATAAATAAGGAGTGTATGACCTTCATGTTTATAATATCAGAGTGTCTTACTATCTCTTCAGTCTATACACTTATCATGATAATTACACTAATGAGGTAGTGATGAGAAAAAAAGCATTTTAAAGTTAATATACCCGCATTTTCGTGGAAGGAAAGTGAGAAAACATGTAGGGAAAATTACCCTCAGTAGACCCGACCGGGATTAAAACCCCATCAGTCGGTCAGTCTAACACTAAAGTGACGCCTTAGATCATTCGGCCACTGAATCGGGTCACATCATTAGTGTTTACGAACTTTAGATTCTTTTCAAATGTTTACATTTTAGGCTTATCTTTTATAAGGGAGGAATGGACCATTTACAATTTCTAAAAAGAAGAGGGTCCCCGACAGGGGTGGACCCGCAGGTTCCAAGCAGCCCGGGACTACAACAAACATTCATAAATACCACTGAATCTGTTTCAGTGGGAGCTGAAGTGGTGGAGTAAACTATTTATATTTTTATAATTTTTAAAGTTTAATAGTGAAGCGATTTAATCTAAATCATCGATAATTACGTAATCATTCAGTCCACTTAAAACATCAGCTTGCTAGTAATATATTTTTTGAAATACACTAAAGTCGCGTGTATCTGGCTTTCAATTGTCCGGCCTGGTTCTCGGTGTTGCATTTTAAAATAAACAAACATATAAATATACATTAGTAATTTTAAAAAAATCGATCGTAAACTCCTTACAACTGTTACATTGAGACAACAAAGTATAACTAGTATGCATGCAGTTGGAGTGTAGTATGGTACTATTGCAGTGGCCGGTTTAGATTGCAGTACATTTTGGATTTGGCTGGAAACAGAAGCTGTGTCAAGAGAGGTGTAGATAGTAGCACTGTTTGGATTTGACTGGAAACAGAAGCTGTGTCAAGAGAGGTGTAGATAGCAGTACTCTTTGGATTTGGCTGGAAACAGAAGCTGTGTCAAGAGAGGTGTAGATAGCAGTACTGTTTGGATTTGGCTGGAAACAGAAGCTGTGTCAAGGGACATGTAGATAACTGCACTGTTTGGATTTGGCTGGAAACAGAAGCTGTGTCAAGGGAGATGTAGATAGCAGCACTGTTTGGATTTGGTTGTAAACAGAAGCTGTGTCAAGGGAGGTGTAGATAGCAGCACTGTTTGGATTTGGTTGTAAACAGAAGCTGTGTCAATGGAGCTGTAGATAGCAGCACTGTTTGGATTTGGTTGGAAACAGAAGCTGTGTCAAGAGAGCTGTAGATAGCAGCACTGTTTGGATTTGGTTGGAAACAGAAGCTGTGTCAAGGGAGGTGTAGATAACAGCACTGTTTGTATTTGACTGAAAACAGAAGCTGTGTCAAGAGAGCTGTAGATAGCAGCACTGTTTGTATTTGGCTGGAAACAGAAGCTATGTCAAGGGACATGTAGATAGCTGCACTGTTTGGATTTGGCTGGAAACAGAAGCTGTGTCAAGGGAGATGTGTACGAGGCGTAGTTACATGAGGCAAACCCACACTGAAAATTATTATCCGGTTTTTCCATCGTCCAGCCCAGAATGCCCCTCCACCCGCTACTTACGTAAATTAAAAAGCTACAGCCAATATCACCTCTGAGAGAACAGCGTGTCTTATGAATAAAAGCTTTAGCTTCGCTATCTATTGGTTAACTGTTGCCAAATCACCTCTCTCTCTCTCTCTCTCAATTATGTCTGAAGGTGGTGTGCTGGGGTAAGAAGGAGCTACTGTCAACCTCGAAAACCGACCTTTCAAGATTTGTTTTATTTTTAAGGAAAGATTGATCACACAAAACGAGAGAATGACAATGCCGTTTCCCAATAGTAGCCATGCAGCTCCCTCAGAGATGATAGCCAATGTAGTAAGTCAGAATTCACTAAATAAATGATTTTACTTTTGGATTAAGAGATTGTTTATAAACAACACCATCTAAAAACAAATGGGATGGTCCCCCCCCCCCCAAGTTTTAAGGAGAGAGAAAAGTGGGTTGGCGGTGGAAGATAAGCGATTTAATGTGATTTCNGGGGGGGGGGGGGTCTGTAGTAATGACAGTAATTCCCAAGCCCTTATATTCGGCGGGTTCCGGAAAATGAGACCTACTCACTGTTGTTGACGATAGCTCCGCGAAGTCATCGAGAACCAGCGTCTCCTTGGACTCGCCAATTTCCTTATGCTGCTTCTGATCCTCAAATACGTCCATAGCAGAGTCGACCTGCGTGGGAATGAGGCTGTTAATAATATTAGTGATTTGAGAGTTCGAGTCAAGTTTTTAATAACTGTTCGAACTAAACACAAAGTTACTTGTTTCCTTCCAAAAACTTCGCAAAACGCGAGTACTTAGAATTTCTTTTCTTATATGTTTTATTTATTATTTGAAGTATTTAACGTAAACTTTCTTAACCGACTGATTATAAACTTAAATCTAGAACAGACACGGAAACCAGCCCCATGGCCGTTAAATTTATAAAGTTAAAACACGCGTTTCACCAATGATATCTTTTTTCGGTCATGTCAAGAAGTGAACACGGTACTCCTAGTTGAGTATGCAGACACACTATACCGACCGAGCTAAGGAGTCGAACTTGATTTTAATTAATTTGATTCAAACTTAAAAATATTTTATTTCATAGCTGATCCCCCCAACATTTTCTGTTTAATTTTTTTTTAAATAAAACTTTTTTCAAATATTAAATCAAGTTAGAAAAAGATGATGAAGAATCAACAATGAAGCTAATTTTAATTAGACTAGGTACGAGTATAATTTAGAGGCGAACAGACAGGAAAGCAGAGTGTTAAGTCAAAATTTAAGTGCAGAATTAGATGTCAATAAAGAAGAGTAAGTCGTTAAAATTGAAGGAAGTAAACAGTCTTGCAAAAGACAACCAAACAATTTTTAACAAAAATTAAAGAAAGTATTTACCGTGAATAACTTTTTTTTTTCGAAACGCAAACCATTAAATCTCATTTCAGTGTAAAATTCACGAGAAAGGGGAATTCAAAATTAGAATCAATAATGTGAAATTTCAACGTAACACTAATTTTGAAGGTGGTGATATACAAGTTCAGGTCAAACGATTCAAACAAATGGAAATAAAATTTATACGAAAAAAATATTAGGGATGGTTTTTTACAGAGTCGGTGAAGTACACATTTTAAATGCTTTACTGGAACCTGCCTCGTGGTGTAATGGACAACGCACCTGTCTAAGAGCCTTGGGGCCCCGGGTTCGATTCACGGCTGATACCTTGGGTATTCTCCCTTTAGGGGGAATTACCCCCAACGGTCACCAAGGTTTGGTTAGTTAGGCTTAAGTTGGTTAAAGTGTTTCCAATGGTTCCACCCCCTTATACTCACTATCAGCATCACCTCGTCTCATCGAGACATGTAAAGAGCCTCCACGGAAAGGATGTACGATTAGTACATTCGGGCGTCCCCCAGGCAACGGTACATTAGTACTGACTAATCTTTCCATTGCAGGGCTACGAGTGATGTAATCCAGACCCGCTGTATTATTACTACTGAAAATGAAGGGTAACATTACAATCCACAGTCCCCCGCAGCCCTCACCTGCGACGGCGTGTCGGCATGTACCAACGGAGTAGTATCGTCCGCTTGTTTCCTGCTCAGCAACAGAAACACCTCCTCCAGGGAGGACGAGTTATAAGCGGCGATCAGGTCGTTCGGAGGTTGCTCCGCCAGAAGTTGTCCACTCCTCATCAGACCAATCTGGAACATTAGCTCCATATGAAAAACCTTATCTAAACAGCTAGATTTCCTTTCACGTGTTCATACGTCAAGTCATGTAATCCGCAGCTGTCATATTAAATAGATATTATCGATATCTTTAAAATAACACTTATAGTTTTAAATTAGCTGAATAATAGCACCTAGAAATGGGACTCAAACCCGGGACCTTTGGCTTTGCGCATCAAGATTCGTTCCGTGCTAAAGGTCGTTCTTTCACACGTCCATCACAGACTCGGTCTTAAAAGTATGAGTGAAGAACGACCCTGATCACCAATCCACCTACAAGATATCCAATAAAAACTGTCCAATATGGTTTCTACTCCGATAAACTACGCGAAATTTGTCATACAGTCATTTAATGTGTGGATAAAGACATATGTAAACGTAGGAATAAGGCATATGTTAAATGGTTCTGGTTCAACTTTTGTCTTTGCTTTATTTAAGGGGGGATAGGAAGCTCAAGTTAAAGTCAGTGTTTTTGCAGTTTTTATAGCTAAACTTATTTTTGGGGGCAAAATAAATAGAATGATTGAAATGTTACGGTTTTATCGTGATATAATTGGTATTTATAGCCCCGTGATCGAGCGCCAATTATTATGTTAATGTTTGTTTGATTTAAATAAATACAAATGTTGATGTTGCACACAATTTATTGGAGTGATTATATCTTTTTATACAATTTTACTTGAAATACAGGTTATTTTCTGTGTATTCTTTATAAGTACTGTAGTGATATTACACGTACTCTAGGTTTATGTCTAGATACTGAAAACCAATTACGCACCACTTAAAAACTATCATCGTAGCTCCTCTACGCTATTTACCACAGACGAGGTTGAAGCAAGTGTCCCGAGAGTTAATGCCCAACCAGAAGACAAACGAAATGATATATCAGTGTTGCCAGTAATATTGATGGAAAATCTCTAAAAATTCTTCAAATAGACTGCCTAGAAATTTACGAGTGTGTGCTAACAGAAATAAATTAAATTAAAAAGGGGGTCATAAACAGATTTCATGCAGTAAATGCTTGTTATTATTTAGTTGGTAAGTCGTCTTTAGGCTCGAAAAATTAAGCTGTGAATATACAAAACTAGAATCCTACCAGTTGTTATTTACGGATGTGAAGCGTGGCTATCTCACTTTGTACCAAGATAATAATTAGGGAGTTTTTGAGAACAAAATGTTGAGAAAGATATTTAGACCTAAGAATGATGTACAAACAGGAGAGTGATAAACATTACACAAGGAAGATCTTCATTGCGAATATGCATACCCAAACATATTGAGGATAATCAAGGCGCTTAGGGCTGAGGTGGGGTGGTCATATGGCGCGTATGGGTGACGACAGGCGTGTGCACAAAGCTTTAGTTGGGAAACCTGAAGGTACAAGACCTCCTTGGCAATCCGATAAGTCAATGGAAAGAATAGTGTTAAACTGGATTTGAAGGAGATTGTGCGTCAGTTTATGGATTGATTGGAGATGTATCAGGATAGGGTCGAATGGAAAGGTTATGTATGTCCTGGCGGCTGTGAACTTTCCGAGAGTTGGTGCAAGTTTGCAAGCTGGAGAAAAGGTACTCACGATATTCGCCTGTCTGGCTTCTTCGATGTAATGTGTGGTGATGATGACGGTGACTTGCTTTTCCTGAGCTAGGCTCACGAGGTAGTTCCATATTCTGCAACAGGTAATAACAGCATAATCTATTAAAGTTATGCATTTCGAGTGTTTTAGTGCAGAATTTATAAGAATAAATAGTACCACAAAAAACTAAGTAATATAACGCCTGATTATCAAAGACTTTGGGTATACATACATATACACACACACACCTACACATACACACATACACATATATACACCTACACACATACACACCTACACACATTACATATATACACATACACACATGACATACACATACACACATATATACACATACACACATACACACATATATACATATACATATATATATACATACACACATATATACACATACACACATATATACATACACACATATATACATATACACATATATACACATACACATATATACACATACACACATATATACACATACCTATACATACATATATTCATACATACAGCCATAAAATAATGTGTGTAGGGACAAATCGAGAGGGAAGAAAGTTTTTAACAATTAGTTAAGCCAACCTTAACATTATTTTAACTATATTAATGAATATCAGAAGTACCCAGAGTTGCCCGGGGTAACCAAGCAATTCATTGCGTGTAAAGTGTTTATTTTCTTCAAACAGACCAAAAAAAAATCTTATATTTTATTTATTCCGACTCTGTTTCTAAACAATCTCTTATCAAAAATTTAAAATATCATCCTCGAGGTGCAGACAATCGTGCACGTGCGGTAGATATCACGCAATTCTCTTGACAGACAGATAAATAAACAAACTCTTCATTTTTTTAAATAAATGGTACGGCACACCGCACAGACTTTCTCTCTCTTTCTATAAACTCGTAAGATTTCTGAACGGAATAATATACATTGTATCATCACCACTCCACATAAGAACACGCATAAAATAATATACAATGATATATAATCAATGAGAAAAGAGGCGCATCTTTGTCCACCTAAGAGCATTTCAAACAGTTTAATGTCTTCCACAAGGGTCAACACTTCGTATTAAAATTTCGATTTCTGGTTAAAATTTTAACATTTTATAAGGTGTTGCAGATCTTCAAGTCATCGCATTGATATTTAATTATTCATTTATACATTTTGACCAATAAAAAATGTAAATATTGACTATTGAGTCTAAAATGGAGATAGATCATTGCTGTGCAAACATTTCTCCTAAGAGCTTTAAGGAAAAATAACATACTTTTTTTAGATACTTACTTATATTTAATTACTCTATGGCATTGGAGAATTATTGCGTTAAGACTTAAGTAGTATATGTTTACAACTAAAGCTCACAAAATTGTATTAATATATTTGCAAATATCTCAGAAACTGTTGCTTTTATAAAAATATATGTCAAATAAAAGTTTTTTATTTCTAATAGTCCTACAATTTTGCAATGATAAGTTGTTTAGTTTCTCAAATAGTTGTGGAGATACGGAAATTAACGCTTCTGTAAAGTACCCTAAAAATCATTTTCATAGGAAAATGAAAATAGCCAGTTTATTTATAATCTTAATCAACGCCTAGATACGAATTTTAATCAAAATCGTTTGAGCAGATTTTGAGAAAACCAAATTTTTCTCTTTTCGCCCTTCAGTAAACTACCCTTAATTTTAAGTTTTTATAGACACACAGACAGACGGCATTGCAAAGACTATTTTTTAGGGTTCGGGGGGTCATGAGACGTCGACATCCATCAACATTTCAGGTTAGTTTTTTTTACGGTCGCAATACTTAAACTTTAATGTCCAAAAAGTTAAAAAATTCATATAATTGCGTATAGATTGAAAGTTATTGATTTTATAAAAATATGTTTCGGATAAAATATCTGTATTATAAATATATATACATATTTGTAATGCTAAGTAATTTCATATCTCAAATAGTTTCGGAGCTATTATAAAAAATGTTAATTTACGCATCAGACCGGAGCCCTTAAAGCCATTTTGCCGAAATATTGAGAGTAGCCATTTTGTTTGGAATATTTATTAATGTTCATAAATGAAATTTAATCAAAATCGTTAGAGCCGATTTTGAGAAAATCGACTTTTTCTCTTTTTTCCCTTCAGTAAACTACCCTTAATTTTAGGGGTAGATATCCAATTCCAAAAACCCCTCGGGGCAACCCTATGAAAACCCTAGATATCAAGTTTCAGCTCAATCGGTAAAATAGTTTAGGCTCTAGTTGGAGGTACAGACAGACAGACAGACAGACAGACGGAAATTCAAAAACCACTTTTTCGGATTCAGGAAGTCATGAAACGTCAAAATTCATCAAAATCTCGAGTTCGATTTTTTTGACGATCACCATACTTTCTCTACCTGTAAGATAGAGAGAAAGTAAAAATGATATATACACAGAAAATAAAATCCAAACAAATAGGTATGGTATTCGTACATTTAAAAAATGACACCTGTACAAGGGAATTGAATCTGGTGTAGAGTTTGACGTCACTCTACCGTCACCGCGCGCTATTTAACTCTGGGCCCGCCGTGTGTGGCGCTAGAGGGCAGGTCACGCGGTCTTGCTCTCAGGCTTCCTAGCGGGCTGGACCGCAGTTCAACCCCAGTCCTAGTCGAACGTAATAGTGCTTGTTTGCACATGATGCCAAAGAGCGGTATGGAACATTGTTCTTTATTTGGATCAGCTATGATTGTAACATAACAGAAACCAGCACTCTACAAGTGGCTAAGTGGCTAAAAGGGTTTCATCAACACCCAGCACGCAAACAACAAGAGAGTTGCATATGAACAACAAACAAAAAGAGGGTTTCATGGTAGCAGAGCGTGGTTTCGATCCACGGACCCTCTGGGTTATGGGCCAAGCACGTTTCCCTTAACTTATCTTTCCAGTGATCTACCACTGAGCCAACCAGGATTTGTCCCCCGCGCCCAGAGTCATCCTTCACTCATAATTTAAGGGACTAGTATATTAGACGAGGAGGGTTGTTTTAAAGAAAGTGCACAAACGTTAAGTCTGGAGAGTGGATTGGG
The DNA here is from genome assembly GCA_902155825.1 of Timema genevievae. NCBI lineage: Eukaryota > Metazoa > Arthropoda > Insecta > Phasmatodea > Timematidae > Timema > Timema genevievae. The sequence continues at coordinate 6,300 of CABFWO010008178.1, read as the reverse complement.
GAACCACCCTTGGTTCACCCGGCAGAGATTCGAACCTCGATATCCTCGTCATCGGCGTTTTAATCTATTGCAAAAATTAGCGCGTTTGACCACACGGCCATAGAAAGTAGGTTAAAAAAAATAGTTACCGGAAAACAAATTAACAAATACTCACGTTGAAAACACCCTACGATTAAAAACTGGTGACCTGGCGGTCTAGGGGGTAAGGTGTCAGACTTGTGCTGGGGGTCCGGGGTTCAATCCTCGGTCCCGGCACAGACTTATCTGATTGCCAAACCCTTCCTTCACCTCTGACAAGATGTGTATTAATCACAACTTGTGGATGTGAGACATTCCAGGCCTCCACCGTGGTTCGGATCCCACGTTAAACTGTAGGTCCTCCATTTCATCTCACAATCACCCTACCATTACACGTTAGCGTAAGTGCGTATAAACCGAACGGGTAGTAAGACGCGGTGCTGATAATGATTAACAACTACATCCTATACTCCGGGTTTTAAACAAATTGCTGAAGGACATTTCCCTCACTTTTCCAATCAAGTTCCTGATAGGTCTTAAAGTAAAACAACGTTCAAAATATTATGAGGTTCTTATTTTTTTGTTTTGAATACATGTAAATTTACCAAACCAAGTTTTGACACCCTCCGGCCCGGTCCTGGAAAAAATATATAAACGTGACACTTGGTGAGAAGTAATTGAGAACCATTGCTTTAGTTAGAATATATATATGATATATTTTCTGTTCACCTTCCAAACGGATTGATTATATCAGCACACGACTAATAAACCAACTCAAGTCTAGAACAGATACAGCCCCCTCTTTAACTCCGTAGGACCCGTTTCGGTGGCCGCGTGGTCTAAGGCGTTTATCTCGCAGTAGATAGACTAGACTGCCGATGACGGGGAGATGGAGGTTCGAATCTCAGTTGGGTGTGCTGAGGGCGATTCTTCCGCTCTCCCGCCACGCAGATGCGGGTATGACTATACCACTCTAAATATAACTTTCCTTATCCCCCAAAATCATTAGCGTAATTAGTACATAACCTCATTAAGCAGACAAAAGCGGATAGATAGATTAATAATTATATCGCCTAGTAGTCTACTAATTGTGTGTGGACAAAAACACAATAATCAAAGGGAATATATTGTTTGACATTGAAAACCATACGCGTGAATAAAAAAAAATTATGTTTACAATAATTATAATAATATAGCCGACTTATCGAGTTTTTTTTTCAGCTGTCCAAAAACAGGTTTGCAAACAAGTTCTTAAAGAGTCCGTGGTCGGGAGGGTACCATACAAAGCGAACTTGCCCAAAGACGTCAGGGGTCAAGGTATCAAGACGGCCTCAACTACTGGCAGGTGGGTGAATTTGTAGATCCGGTTATATCATATTTATATTTATATTTATATCCAAGGCGAGTTTGAGGCTGGAGATTGATATTCCCCACAAAAACTTTCAATAAGACAGATTCTCCACATTGGTGGCTTGCGAACTACATCCCGATTTTCATAGGAAGCCCGTTATTCGACGGCTAGAAAACCTACTTTCAAGCATTCATACGTCAAGTCATGTGATATGCAGCTGTCATTTTTGATAGATCTTATCAATAGCTAATAATAATACACTAATATGTTATCAATGTGTTTTTTAACACAGCGTCTTAGTACTTATCTTTAAAACTATTATCATAATTAGTACATAAGGTTATATTTAGAGTAAGTGTATTAGAATGTGCGTGGAAGGTGGAAAATTATTTCGGGGAAACCACCTTAAGTACACTCGACCGAGATTCGAACCTCGATCCCCCTGTCCTCGGCAGTCTAGCTCAACACGAAAGTAGCGCGTTAGATAACTACGCCACCGAGGCGGGTTAATTGACTGTTACTGCTTTATTGGAATTCATTTTTAAAGCTTGATTTTTATTTTAGAGTCCAATCATAGCAGACGACTGACAAATCAAGTTGCTTGATACTTGTTATGCCTGACCACTATTTCGAACTCCGACTATAGCAATAAAAATAAATGGTAGGGCACAATCGTAGATAGTTTCTCATATTATTATTATTATTATTATTGTTAGTGACAACATTTTCAAAAATAAGTTATTACTAAACTACCGTCGTATATATATAGTAAAGATGAGGAAAGTAGCATTTTCGTGTAGGGAGAATGATATATTATTTAGGGAAAAACACCCTCATTACACCCACCGGGATTTGAAACCCAGACCTCCTCTTCACTGGCAAACCATACTAAATGAGATTGTCATTTGGCGCAGCGGTTTCATCGGCAATGGTTTTTATATATATTAGAAATGGGGCGGGACGTTTAAGAAATTTGTAAAAATCTCAACAAAAAAAAGTTAATTTGGATACAACTATGAAGACCTTGACTTCAAATAACAATTTTTAAATAATTGGTACAATTAATTATTTAGACTTGTGTGGTTGGGAGAGAAACAAAATAAAATATTTATTGAAATAATTAATCTGTTTTTAAGGCCTAATAGACATGATAAACAAAATAGATTTTCCATTGGCACCAAGCCTTTTAAAAAAAAAAACTTTAAATTTTTAGTTATATTTTAAATATTTTCACTTAAACTAAAATTGTACATTTTTTCTTAAAGATTTGAGGATTTGAATTTTGGGCTTTATGCTGGCATTTTTATAAATGACTTTGTATATGAAAGCGAATTATATAGATAAAACATGCGCTATTTTATAGGGTGAACAATTTAAGGTGACAGTGTAGAGAACGCAAGAAAAGGCAAGTGTTTTTGCAGGTTTTGTATAAAAATATTTTTTTGGGCAAAATAAATGAAGTATTTCTTTCATTAGAAACATAGGAGTTTAATTTTCTTCACATGGTGATACCAACAGTTGTTGGATAGCTGTCAAGGGTGTCCTGAAATTTAATGACAACTTTTTCTCTTCATTTAAAAAGTTTCTCATCTGATACCGCTATGCTCACGATAGATATTAAAAAAACTGTTGATATCACAATGTAAAGAAAATTAAACTCTCCATTTCTACTGGAGAAATATTGTATTCTATTTGGTCAACAAATTTTTTCCTATTAAAAAAAATAAAAAAACTTTCCTTTTCCTCCCACCTTAAAACCGGCCCGCTGCGACAAAAAGTATACCTTGATTTTGGTAGGAATAACAGTATCTGTTAGTTACTTAAGTTACTAAAACAATTTTAATATAGTCATACATCAAGTCATGGGTTTTTGTAGCTATCACTTCGATACCTATAAAATAACTATAATGATATGGTAACGTGATATAAATGTGAACTGTCAAAAAATAATATGTTTTGAGTCTCTTAAACTGTCCTTGCAACCAAAATCGTAGTAGAGGTAACCAAGGTAAGGTGGGGCAGTTTTAAGTTGCTCATCTTGTAGAAGGAGATACTCATCCATTAATAAAATATTCAGTGAAAAAAACAAACTATTTACCTGCCTGCTTAAATAAACTATAGCTACAAGGTCAAATGCTAGAATACGATCATTATTACCTTCGACACTCCACGCGTTAAGTTAACAAAGACTCGAAGGAGTGATTACTGGTGTCACAACAAAACACTTATTTAAAAAAATATGAAATAGTAACCAATTTTGTAAAAAAAAAAAAAAGTGACCTGATCTTGCAAATGATCAACCAAAAGCATTTAAAAAATGACATCTCCTCTCTAAGACATAAATCAAAAGTTATATGCTTATAAATAAAACTAGACCTTTTTTTAAACCTCCTGTATAATTTAGCCGCCTAAAATCAACTTTTTTTTTGAGGTTGTCTACACGTAACCGCTATGAGATGATGTGATGATAGTAAATATGTAGATGTGAGCCAGTGGGAGTATTAAGCCTAACTTAAGCCTAATTTACCAACCCTTGGTGACCATTAGGGTGATTCTCCTTAAGAGAAAGATACCCGAGGTACCAGGCAGGAATCGAATCCGAGACCCCTAGGTCCGTAGTTGGGTGCACTGACCACTACATAACCTGGACGGATGGCATTTCACTACCGTTAACAGTTGTAAGATAAAAAGAAAAGTTGCAGAAAGGCTACTCCATAGCTTCAGCCCGCAGTCGAGCTAGACCGACCGACTGGTCGCCGTCGGTTGGCGAATATACTGCCAACTTCCGCGGATAGAGGGTGTCATGTAGTCAGCACAACTAACCCTCCGGCCGTCGATCTTAGTTTTCTAGACCGCAGCCGCTACTTTTTAATTCAAGTAGCTCCTCATTTGTCCCCACGGGGCTGAGTTGACGCCTAAACGGGGCTACACTTTAGAATATTCAAACTTTTTAGAATGTAATCATACATAAACTTGGTTCAAAAATGGGTCGTCATGGCTATATAAGGAATTATATTAAATAAACAATTTATGTAGTCAAAAACTAGATATTTATATTAACAAAATTGCATAATATATTTTGTTAAAACAATTATTTACTGTTTTAGCACACTTTAATAAATTGCCCATTAAGAATATGTTTTAATTTAGTGACAAACCTCACATAAAAAAGACTAAGATTAACTTTTTGCTAAATAATATAGAGCCACAATAGTAATAAAATATTAACTTGTATTAATTTTACAAGCGTATAGTATTTTGTTTTGTGCATTCATGATTAATACTTATTGTTAAAATCGATACAAAAAAGAATTAGTGAATTTCCATCCCTTTTTATTTAAAAAAAAGTGGCATTTACTTACACAATTAAAAAGTTACCTTTAATTGAAGAATCTACCATTGTACCCCTTGAAGAATAAATTAAAATACAAATTCTCTTTTGTCAAGGATAAATTCATTAAAATGACTTGTGTGCTATGCACGTAATATGTATAAATAAATAATAAATATGCAGAATAAATAATTGTACCAACAATTACTAGAAGAGATAATAGAGAGTGCATATAGCTATAGAAAGTAACAAAACAATCGCTTCACACACAGCAAGGTCACCTCGTGAATCTGTCGAAGGAGGGAAAAAACGAATTTATCGAACGTGTTTTTTTATAAAAAATATTGCCAAGGTTGAATTTTCCCATGATGGGTATATAATGAATTTACGATATACTTAGAATATTTATGAATGATTAAAAAAGTAAAAAAAATAAATCCGGAACTATATAAATAAAGGTCAACTTAAAGCATAATAATGGGAAATCAGGTGATATTTAAATAAATACCAGTTTTCAAAGTTTCCCATTGCGTAGTTTATAGCTAAACATGAAATAATGTCCTTAAGAGAGGCCACCTGATTTTTATATTTAGGAAGGTTTTGTGGTTTATAAACTCAAAGCGGGGAAGGGGGAGCGGAAATGTTGCGACGCTGGTAGACAATGCTTGTTTATCTCCCCCCCCACACCTCATTTGCCCTTCTAAGCTACTCTTCAAATCTAGAACGAATTGATTTTTTCCCTCAGTCAGCAGCTTACTGTGGATTCACACTTTCGTAAAAAAAAAACAAAAAAAACAAGCGAAGAACAGAAAAGGGGTCAAGTGACGAACTAAGCCAATTACAAAATTTCACAGCCTCATCAGCGCGAGCTGTTCTAATAAAGTTCAACTCATCTCTTCTTCATCCGCTCTGCCTTTGATATTCGGCGCGGGAGAACCAATCAAATCTCAAAACCAACCGTATGCAGTGCGCATGCGCTGTAGAACTAGAAGAAAGCAGACAGGTTCATTGGATGTTGTGAGGAGATTTGAAATAACTCGTTAATGTAAAACGTGTGTATCGATGTATCGGATTGTGCCACGACACGGCTTTATAATTGGCAAACATCCATCGGGAGAATGATCCAAAATATATGTCTATCTACTAGAAAATAAAATATGTTGATAATCGGCTGTTTTAAGTTTGCATTGCAATGCATCAGGGGTCAACATACAGCGTGGGAATGGCTGCACAACTAGAGCAGCTTCTGCTCTGTAGTTTCGGTTAACATATATGAGAACTATTAAGAGTAAATAGACGAAGCTATATTAATGGTAATTACTTCAGTTAGATATCATATTCTGAAAATTGAAAAATGACACCTGGACACTTGTGGACCCGGACCCGGGACCTTTGGCTTAGTACGCCAATGCTCTAACCACTGAGCTATCCAGGATTCAAGCAAAAATATCTACTTCAAATCTAAGGGGAAATTATAGGAGATGTTTCAACTTAATATCCAAGGAAAAATCTTGGACTGTAGTAACGATAAGAACATGGATGGAGCGAGGTCTACTGTTCACAGAACTACTAGTAAGACTGTAGTAACGATAAGAACATG
>CABFWO010008177.1:0-19545 GCA_902155825.1 Timema genevievae | reverse complement strand
TCCAAGTATCAGTCAACCTGGTAGAGTCTCTAGGCCTTGGACCAAGTATCAGTCAACCTGGTAGAGTCTCTAGGCCTTGGTCCAAGCACGAGTCAACCTGGTAGAGTCTTTAATCCTTGGTCCGATATGAATGTGGGGAACAAGGGGCAGTGAGTGAACGTTTTAATTTATCCTGGGAATCGAACCGAGAAGATGTGCTTGGCGTGTTGATGGGCCGTGCAAGGGGAACTGATTGCTTCCTGGGGAACTCATGACAACGCCCTTCCATCAGAATACAATGTACTCCCATCGTCATCGGCCGAGTAGTTGTCTGTATCGCAAATATGGGCTAATTTAATGCTGTACGCTCTCTTTCAATTACAATAGCTCCATACTTTGTGTATTTGTGCTCCGTCCGAGCTATCCACACTAATGAGGTGAACATGCGGAAGGGAGAATTGGAGGAAATGCACCCGCAATGGAGGTGGTTCAATCGTGAATGTACATTTCCGCATCCTGTCCTGGGCTACCCCTTTGCCCACATTATTTGAAACAAGACCGTTTACAGTTGTTCGTAGTTTTATCGTTGTCTGACAAATTCGGCCTTTAACAAGAAACTAAGTTATCTCCAATAAACAAATACACATCAAAGCTATCAAAAGATTGTTGTGTATCCGTCATCTGTTGGCCTAGAAAAACGTAGGTCTCTTAGAAAGTCGCACACAGCCATTTAAACTGAGGTATCCAAAATAGCGCTGCTAAAGTCACTTGTGGGAAAGGAATCTTGTTGTTTTCAAGAATTCGTTTAACGCATTATCACGTGACCAGCCGTGTAGTCACAAACAACATAATGACACCGTACTTTGAGCTATGTTAGCTCTAGAAAACGTCTGATTCTCCAGAATATCGCAAGATGTCTGACCCAGAATACAGAGAGACTCTTGGTGACCACTGGAGTCATACAGCACTGTTTCTGTCTCCTCGCAGTTCATCACTTCCGTTTTAGAACACATTTTCGATTACTATATTTGGAGTCCATTAAACTATCGATCTTCAAACACTCTATCTTCTCAGCCACCAACCTTACAACTATCCCTCAACCTTACCATATACATGGTTGTATAAAGGCCTATGTAATATTCGTGTACCTGTCTTACCACACTTGATGACACCATAGTGTCATTACTCAAGATAAGACTATTTCAGGGTACTCCTAGAGTTAGGCAACACTTGATTCCTCTGTGACTTGGAATGATAATCAGCTGGTTAGTGAGCGCTCAACATTTGTTAACTTATATAATTATGGAATACCTCAAGTCGCAACTTATTGTAATTTTATAAAATCTCTGTTTCCTCTTTGAGTTTGTGACATTGTGATATATGGCATAGGGATATATGACCTTTGACGTGTGACATTGTGACATATGACTTTTTTTTACCCCTTCATAGTCTTCATTTTAAACAAATATTAAAATTGGTCAAACTCCTGGAATTATTGTCAAAAAGAAATATTAACAATTAATATAAATGTATATTATATTCCGAGCCCATGTGTTTGTTTGTTTGTTTGAAATAGTTTGTAAGTCGTGCAACGTTCCGGTGCTGCCCTTGTCAGGTTGAGAGCAGGAGCCAGTAGAGCACACATTTCCGGTGGAGGACCGGATGTGACTAGTCTTACACAGCCGCGTTTCTTGGTAACTTTCCTTTTCTGACAATATAAAACAAGGTGTAAGGACTTTATTCATGTAGCTATACGCCAAGCTAATGTCACAGCCTTTTTATTCATAGATTAGTAGCAGATTATCTTAATCATAACTAAATGATAGCCTATTAGAGACAAAACACGTGCGTTTATTTGAACTGGTTGTTTGAAAAGAGCATAATTTAGGATTCATACATTTTAAATACATTTCTGTGTTGTTTTGATTTTGTTGTCCCTCGAGACTGAAGAAAATTGTTCAAGCTATGAGACATATAATATCCATGTCTGTGATAGTCCCAACGCTATCTATGAGCAGTCTTTCAAACCTTACATTTAATTGTTGAACTTAGATCTTTTAGGTGGACATAGAACAGTTTTAGCAGAAAAAAATAATTTGAGAGTTCCATTCCTCAATTATATGTAATTGAACCAAAGCTACAAGAAATTAAGCAAGAGCTCTCCTTCCTCAAACAAATTAAAGCCAGAGCTATCCTCCCTCAAACAAATTAAAGCCAGAGCTCTCCTCCCTCAAACAAATTAAAGCCAGAGCTCTCCTCCCTCAAACAAATTAAATCCAGAGCTCTCCTCCCTCAGACAAATTAAAGCCAGAGCTAGCTTCCCTCAAACAAATTAATGCCAGAGCTCTCCTCCCTCAAGTAAATTAAAGCTAGAGCTATCCTCCCTCAAATAAATTAAAGCCAGAGCTCTCCTCCCTCAAGTAAAGTCAAGCCAGAGCTCTCCTCCCTCAAGTAAATTAAAGCCAGAGCTCTCCTCCCTCAAATAAATTAAAGCCAGCTAATTGAGGATTGTTGAGTAGTTTTGATTCGGGATTGACAACCCCATGAGAAATACTGCAGTGTGAGGATATTTTCCTTCAAGTTGGTGGCGCCCTTAATTTAATCCCAGCTCAAGATTTTTCTAGTAATAATAAATTACATAGCATCATAAGTTCAAAAAGTGTAAGCATATTCATACGTAAGCTATGTGACAGATATCATTACTTTTAAAATAACAATACTAACATAGTGTTGTTTTTTGTGAAATTTACTTACCACCTGAATCCCACATTGTTGCTTAAAAGGGCGATCCTTAAGGGCTATAGGGGCCAGCCCCCAGCAACATTTTCCCTGCATTTTTTGACATAAATTTTTCTTTCTTTCTTTCTTTTTATTCTATAAAATATTTTGAAAAATACATGAATATGAAGTGTAGCACCAGTCTCTACACGCAGTGAATTATTGGATTCTTAATACAGTAATCAAGTCACAATTATTCATTTCTCGCGCCAAACGTAGCGCGAGGACTGTACCAACGCTCTAGTGACTCAACAGCAGGGCCAGCTCTGATGGGCTCTTTCAATGAAACCACACCCAGTTGAGATGTCTCTCAAGGTCAATCCCCCTACCATTCGTGTGTCAGTTTTACACTAGCGAATGGGGCCGGATTTAACTGGCCCGTTTTACGATAAAGGGAGTCTATATTTTACTTTTTCATCTATGTGTCTATATTTTAGTATGAGTTAAAACCCAAGAAGCGAGTTGACGCGTGAAAATGATTAATTAAAATTAATATAGTAGATTATTTATTAAAAACTTGGTTTTATTAATTAAAACTGTAAGAAAAACTAGAAATTAAACGGTTAGCACACCAACCTAATGAAGTTACATGTATGCGGGTGATGGCAAGGAAAAAAATAACTTTTTCTAATGCTTTATTTGGTAAACCATTGTGGTTACTGTGACTGAAGAAAAACAGAACTTATTTGTTTTATTTTTTTATTATTTGGTGGTGTGGAGTTGTGGACAGCGGTAGGTTGTAAGAATCTTAAACATGTTAGTAAAAGAATTATAAAAGATGAGGAATGTGCAATTCATTTCGAAAATGTATTAAAGTTTAAAACAGTAAATATTGTATCACAGATATAATCTTCGGTCAAAATTTCAGTTAAAAAACACAATGAACATCTGTCAAAAAATAGGCATATATTAGGCAGATTAATAGAATGTTTAAAATATTGTGGTACTCGTGAACTGGCATTAAGAGACAAACGCACCCAACTTTTGTACAAGTAATGTCATCACTTGGTAAGTTTCATTCAAAGCCTGTATTATTTTATTCTTTCTGTGTGTAGATTTGTTTAGTGATTTTTAAAAATTAGGAAAATATAATTAATTTAATATAATATGTTAACATTCAGTGATAAAAAAAATTACCGGTAAGATTTGACTTAGCCCCACCAAAGATAAAAACGCTCCACCACTCGTTGTTTATATGACAGTTGTATATTGAGCTTTGTAGGTGTAAACAAGTTGTAAAATAATTGCATGTTGGGAGGCTCTACAAAAAATAATAAAGCTTGTCGTAATTTAGTTATTAATTAGTTTTTAAAATACGGATATTTGTATGTATGAAGGAAAATCCGGGTAGACTGAATAAAGGCAAGGTAACATCTAGTGTTACACCGTGTCCTGACCATGCTAGACGGACCGTGGCGATGCACCTCCTCCCTGGTGGTGGGGTCAACATACTCTGCCAAGGGAACTATTTAGAGTTTAGACTGTTGAGCTAGCTCCAGTCCAGAGTTAGCGGTGTTGCCACACTTGTCAAGTTTGTGTTGATTTAAAGGCGTGAGGAACAAGAGTTCCCAGGGTGTTTATTTCAGTGAACATTCACTAGTTTGTAAAAATGTTACCTGTATATGGAAACTAGATAGGTTCTCTCCCTTGAGAGGCGAAGGGGGAAAGAAGGAACCTGTGATCTCTTTGACTACAACTATTGACAAGGTTAACTTTCACTTTCAACTCGCATTAAAATACCAAAAGTGATAGATAAATAGATGGGTTGTAAGGTAGTAAAAATCGTTTCAGAAAAACTTCGCCCAAATTTGAATGACAGGCATAGTTTATCTATGCAATGTAGTTAAAATTATTTTTTTAATTTAAAATTGTAATATTGGGTAAATATGAAGCAACTTAAATTTTTACAAACATAAAAATGTAATTCAGATAAGTTTAATAGTTTTCTTGTTAATTGATTAGAAAGAAACAGCCTTAAAAACTAATCGCGCGCGTCGCCCATAAACAATCTTTATTTCGCAATAAAAGTTGTTTTAGCTAAAATATTACATGAAACCCACAAAATATAGCCTTTTTTCTCTCAAAGAAATATACTTTCAACCTAGTATGGTTTTATTCAATAAATATAACTTTTTTCCCAGACGAAATATAGAATTTTATTAACATTCAAGTATTCTTTACACAATGATAATTAACAACAAACATTTTTTATTGGATGGATAAATGACTACACTTTTACTCATTCACACATAAATTTATTGAGGTAAAAATTAGTTAGTTAACCATTTTATAGAGTAATTATACAACTCCCCATCAAGTCTCTTCATCCCTGTACATTTTGGAGGGTAAAACATTACCATTTAAAAGATCATATGAAATGTCCCAAAAAGTCAATCTAGAACAATAATGTTAGGATCGTGTTCATTTTCACCCTCTCTCCTCCTCACTCCAACCCTTCTGGTCCTTCTAGACGACAAACATTGTACTTTTGTCCCTCTTCCAGTTCTTTTAAACACTTCACAAGATCACGTTCTTTTTTAACGAGTAGTACAAATCTTACTCCATTTAGAAACTGATGTCCACAAAGAAAGGATTTTAACCCAATGATGAGATCACTTCCCCGGGTCGAATGAGATCCAAGCCTACCTTCACCTAGCAGCAATGAGATCACTTCCCCGGTCGAATGAGATCCAAGCCTACCTTCACCTAGCAGCAATGAGATCACTTCCCCCGGTCGAATGAGATCCAAGCTTTCCCCTATCAGCAATGATGAGATCACTTACCAGCACACAGCCACAGAACATTGGCACTGCCTGCGGTCTGAGTAGTTGGCTTCGCTACTGTTGGTGATATTTTATACATGCAATAAAGAATGTAAAATAACAAATTATTTAATTTCTATCTCACCTGAGTGTGAAATCCTGTCTTTCATCTGGTGGAAGGAATACCTGTAAAATGATGGGGTCTTTTTTCCTGAATTTATTGCTAATTCCACATAGAAGCTCTTGAAATTAGTTTATAGACACGCGAAAATATGAAAAAAAAAACCTTTCATAATAGTTTTGTAGATCATCAAATTGATAAGTTATGAACAACTCTTGATTCGAATTTTATCAAAACCTCCTTCCCACCATTTTATTAATATATCTAATGTCTCTAGTAGCCTCCTCCTAAGGGGGGAGGGGCCGGGGGAGGTTCTCCTTCGGGAAAATTCTTCAAAATTGAGAGTGATTTAGAAATTAATGATAAAATTTGAAGGAAAAAAAACACAAAAAAGTTGATGGTATATTTATCTTTTTTGTAAGTGTTTGCCAATTAAATGATTTGTTGACAACTGGCTGGCGGGGTATTACTAGTCGTACCACTACATAATCCTCCCTGTATTTGATTTAATTTCCACGATGGTAAGATGCTCTATATCTGATGATAAATAAAACAATGATACATATATTCACATGTACATATATTTAATAAAAGAGTACATTGTATTAGTCAACATATTAGTAGGCCTATGTGATGTGAATTTAGTTACACGTCACTACTTGTATAAATATATTTAAAAATAAGTCAGTCATCAAAATGGATGAAGACAGTTTGGTTAAAACTAGATTTGGATACTTAGCATGTAGGATTTGGTAGGTAACCAAATAGTTGAAGAGTTGTTCGATTTGTTTAGTTCAACGCTTGACTTGACTTCTCTTCAAGAGACAACTTACACACACACAGAATTCACGGAACAACTAGCTAGATTACAAGAATGATGACAGGACAGGTTGGAACTTGGTTGACGTGGGTTTTTTTACTGTCAAGAGAAATATTGTTTCCCAAACTGTAATACACGTACCTCCATGTGAAGCCACTCAGTTTTATCAATCATAGCAAGTCTAACAAACAAACTAACAAACTAACTGACATTATCTCTGTCATGGCTTAACATTTGGATACTTTACAATCTAGCACAAATTTGTTTTCTTTATTTGAATAAAGGACGGAAAGAGGTAGGTTGGACAAGTCATGGCCCCAATAGGGGTAGGTTGGCTAGGTCGTGGCCCTAAGGGCGCTCAGTTTGGGAACACAGATACAGAATATCCTTCTATGTAGGAAGCTACCAGACTGTAGCTACCAGTAGTTACCAGATTGTACAATTTCAAACATAATACCTGGTTAACAGAGTTACATTAGTTTATAATGGCTGAAATAACAATTTTGAAAATATTATATTTCAAATAATCTTGTGTATAATATTTACCCTCTAAGTACATAGTAATACATACCCAACATAAGGTAAAATTATTTTAAAATAAAATATATTGTTGTTTAAACTTTTAACTTTAATCAAACATTAAAACGGTGTTCTCTATTCATTTCTCTCAAGCGTTACAAAGATAAACGCAGCAGCGTAGCTAGGAGGGGGCGGGCGGCACTCTTTAGGAGGCGGCACTTTTGGTCTGCTACAGTGAAAAGAAAAGTTTTTTTAATCTGTCGGGGTAGTACAAGACGTCAGACGCAATTTTATTATTTACTACTAAAAGAAATAAAATGTAAATACATATTAAACACTTAAATTTCCCTATCATATTTTAATTCAAATTCAACATAAACAGTACATTCTGATTTTGGCGAAGTGATTCGTGAGGGTCCGTCAATCAAAGGACGAAACAGAAAACTTATTCAAACTCTGCAAAATAATGAAAATATGTTGAGATCGTGGTTGTTATAATCTCTTTCCATGGAAACTCTTTATTGCGTTTGTTGCAGATTATTTTCAGACAGAATTCATTCACATTTTATTTCTGTGGATGGATTCAAAATGAGGTGGAAAATTAGTCCTAAAATATTCAAGCTTCAATCCATTGAAGACCATGTTTGAGCTTCAGGAATTTTTCTTAGAATTAGTTCATTTGTTGGCGAAATACGATCCAGTGCTACGTGAAAATTTTCTAAAAACTAAAGCTGGAGAAAAGTTTGCTAAATCTTATATGTCGCCTACTACTAAGAGCAAGTTTATAGAAATGTTGGGAGGGAACGTAAGAAGCAAAGTTATCGAGCCAGTAAAAGAAGCCAAGTACTTTTCTGTGATATTCAACAACAATCCTGATATTTCTCATAAGGATCAAACGAGCCAAGTTTTGCACCACGTTATGATCGATGGAAATGAGGTGAAGGTAGTGGAATCACTTGTTGATTTCATTGGGAAAAAAAAAGGTAAAACCGCTGAGAATGTTTCACCTATGATTTTGCTCAAATTAAAAAAACTACGGAATTGATATTCAAAATTGTAGAGGACAAGCATATGATAATGCTGCTGTAATACTGGCGTTCAGAGACGTATCAAGGAACTTAACAGAAAAGCAGAGTTTGTTGTATACACAAATCACATGCTAAGCTTGGCGGGTGTGCGTACATGCAGCTTCTGTTGCTGTGAATTCTCTTAACTTTTTTGGAACCAAGGAGCGTTTTTTCAAGTTTTTTCTTCCTCGACCCATCATCAGAATATTCTAACTTCAGTCTCGACTCAAATTGTCAAACGCGCAATAGAAACTAGATGGAGTGCAAGGGGAGAATCTGTGAGTGTTGTAAAAAAAATCGAAAATCTTAGGTGCTTTATATCAGTTAAATGGTGAAGAATAAATTACAGTTAGCAGGTCAGATGCTGGCGTGCTGCTTAGTGTGTTACAATTGTTTCTTTTTCTGTGCTTTCTTGGCCTGTGGGAATCCGTCCTAGAAATTAACCACAGGCCTACCTCCAAACAAAAACAATTTTATATAAAACTCGAGGCTTTAAAATAATTTTAACTGAAAGTAGAGGAAAATTGGGAGGAACTAGTTAAAAATTCATAAGCCTATGCCAAAGAAATTTGTGATGATCTTGGGATAGTCACGGAGCGTCAACGTCGATGTAGAAGGAAAAATACTGATGGCTGGTGAAGAATCATGAGATGCTGAATTGGCATACAAAACTGAGTTGAGAGAAATATTTTCTTCGCTGGACAGAGTGAGCCAGGAAATTACTCTCAGATTTCAACAGCTTCATGTTCTTGCTGAGGAATATGGCTTCTTCACTCCGTCGAATCTTTTAAATGATAAATACGAGTGTCAAACAAATAATGATTGCGATGACATTAATAAGCAAGAGCTCCTCTTTGAGATGAAAAGAATTCAGAGTAATTTTATTGCTGTTGCTGCTGTTTCTTAGCCTTGATTAGTTCTATGTTGGCGGTGAAGGTTTCAGCTTGGACAGCTCGACAGATGCGTCGAATGGCTTCAGTGAGCTCTTGATTGCTGAGGGGTCCTGTTTCACGACTTTTCTGATTTGCAGTGTTTAAGGAAGCGAAGTACAAAAGCCATTGTGTCGACGAGTTTTGTCCACGACGAGTATTTGAGCAGTAATGTTTGAATCGAATCAGTAGAAGGATTAACAATGAGAACATTTAATTGTGAGGGTTTGATGTCGGACAATGCCACTTCAACCACAGGAGTGAATCGAGAAAGAGGCCACAGTTCAGGTGGAAGAGAGAGCCATGGAGAAACAGACCAGCACAGGTGATGATCGTTGAGATCTGGAGGGGATAGACTTCGAGAGGCACAGTCCGCAGGGTTGTGGGAAGAAGCGATATGCATCCAAGTGTGAGGAGATAGCCAGTCTTGGATTTGTGCAATATGCCACATACACTTTGAGCTGATAGGTTGGTGTCTGAATCCACGAGAGGACAATCATGGAATCTGACCAAGCAGTTCTAGAGTCAATTTTGCAATGTGGTGATAAGAGGTCAGTGCAATAGTACATAAGTTTGACAAGTAAGTGAGCAGGGCAGAGTTCCAAGCGAGGTATGTAAATTCTTTTGAGGGGAGATACACGTGATTTAGTGATGAGAAGACTAACTGCCACTTTGTTTTCAGGATAAAGACATCTGAGGTAGAGGCAAAATTCATACTCTGCCTCACTGGCATCACAGAACGCATGGAGTTGAGTGTTGGTAGCAGAATCGAGATATAAATAGCGTGGTATGCTAATAGCTTATAAAACGGATGGTTTGATGAGTCAGCGAGAGGGGGGGTGAGAGTCCTTGAATGGGAGTCGTACTACATATCGACCGGTGACATCTCGAGTGTGCGTAGGGACAAAATGATCTTCACATGATTGTTCTTCTTTAGAGAGGCCCACGCTATGTGGAGGTCTTCAAGTTTCCAGAAATTTTGAGAGGAGTGAAGGTCGATATCATTGGTAGAGAGATGAGTGGTAGCACCATTAAGATGGTCTTGAGGTGCACACTGGGTGTAAATGGAAGTGGGAAGCAGGAAGTGGCTCCCATAAGAACGACACCAAAAACAGTACCAAAGGCAATGGGCAGGTCTTTTCCGAGAATATATTGTTCACCAGTCATAATTTGTGCAAACAAGTCTGCACCTAAGAAGATTTCTATTGGTGCAGGGGTGTCAAATGTGGGGTCAGCTAGGGTAAAGGCGGCAATATTCCTTTTTATGTCAGGTGAAAGGGCTGCATGAGGAAGATCTGAAGTTAATTTATTCAATATTAATATTGGATGCTCTTGGGATATTATAATTCCATTCAGAGACGAAATATTAAGATAAGTTAGGCCTTTAGTATTTACCAGAGCTTGGGTAATACCATTGATTGACCTTGATGCGTGAGTACGTCTGACTTGTAGCAATTTAGCACATTGTTCCGTGATGAAAGTACTTTGAGCAGCAGAATCCAATATTCCACGAACAACAAGGGAGACACCATAAGCTACTGAGAGATTAACAAGAGTTGTTGCTAAAAGCACGGTGCAATGTACGTATGACAGACCAACAAACGGAGTATTTGTGGTTGATACGTTTGCTGAGGTTTGTTGACGTGAAGAGCTCTGTGTGTTGTTCGGTGGACGAGTAGAGTGACCTTGAGTGACCTTAGCCGGGTCTGAGTCCAAATTTAGTGAAGTGTGATGTATTTTATTACATTTGTTACATGAACTTGATGATTCACAATTGTTCAGTGTGTGAGAGTGACCAAGACAATTATAGCAGAAGCCATTAGCTTTTACAAAATTAAATATTTCTTGAGGAGTGTTGACTTGGATATCTAGAAAGCGATAAATGGAATGAGTGTCAGCTTTACACAAAACACAATTAGTGTGAGAGGTGGATAATAGCGTGAGCTTGTGATTTTGATAGGACGTGGGTTTGATGCCACCTGGCATCCTTGGCTATGAGTAAGAGACTTGTGTTGTATGAGAAGTCTGCGGGTGCTTCTGGGTAGTATTCACATTGTTGGTCGACTCAAGATGTGACGCTTCAAGATGTAAAAACTTAATTAGTTCATCTACCGTCGGTAAATTTACATTTGTACCACAGCTGGTCTCGAACCTGTGTCGAGTGTCGCCGTCGAGTTTCCGCAAAAACAGTTAGAACAATAGAGGACCTTCGAGAGCTGTACCTTGTTCAAGAGCGTGGAGAGCTTGACTGTTTTCATCGTAACTACTGATCATGTTACGTATGCTCTTGAGTGATCCACTAGTGACATGAGGCAAATCAATGATTTTATTTATGTGAAGAGAAGTTAAGTTTCTTATGTTGTGATAGCGGCTACACAATAAATCGTATGCTATCTGATAGTTGGGCGCGGAAAGGGGGAGACTTAATTAAACTACGCGCTTCTGAGCTGAGAGTTGACATCAGATATGACATTCTTTCAACAGGTGTTAAGCTTGAATTTTGGTGAATAGTTGTGTCGAACAAATTGTGATAACTTATCCACTATGATGAATCGCCAGAGAAGGTCAGTAGTTCAATTTTCGGTAAGCGTATAGACGGAGTTGGAACCAAAGAATTACAAGGCGCGGAGTGACTTGAATCGTCCAGTTGAGGTTCAGGAGTGGGAAGAGTGGGAAGTAACAATGAGAAACAATCAAACAAAATCAAAGTCCACACAACAGGTCCATGACAGAGAAATACAACAAAAACAATGCACTTATGAGACTTATCAATCTGGCAAGTGAAACTGAACCTAAAGTCAGGATACACAGGGGCGAGTTTACCAATATGGTTTTCTAATTAAATACAATAACTAAAATGGTTAGGCTCGCGCTTATGAAGAGAACTTAACACAAATAAAAATACTTTGTAGTTATTAATAAATTTATGAGTAGAGTTATTTGTCCTCTTAATAGACTGTCTACTGTACCATAGCTAGAGTTCATTTATTTCAAAGAAATAGATCCGGCCCGGAGGACCAAAATACATGTGCGGTGTTAACAGACGAGATTTTTCACACAAGCTTTAAATTATCAAACACAGAGAAAACAAATTTGTTAACCGACCTTTGTGAACTGTGATTGGGAATACCTGGAGTGATGAGGTGATGGTTTGGGGCGCCCCAATATTGTTTATTGAATATTATTAATTATTTCACACGAGAGCGTTTCATGGCTGTGTGTCCCAAGGCTAAAGACGCTTTGATCACAGTTTTTTACGTTATGATAAGAAAAGCGTGGGACGAGCGAGCCTAGAGCCATTAGGGGAGAAGGGCGGGAATTGAATCAAATAACAAGACATCAATGCGGTGCTGACACCTAGTGATAATGAATATAACTAATTAAAACAAAGAATATAGCACAGCTGGCTCAGTAGATATATTCATACTAAACAATTCCAATAAACTCACTTTTGTCCCCTACATCACCATGTACTGGTTAGGTCAGCCTAGCAGACGACACTTCATGACCGTACTTTTACCATACAGAGAGCTTTTACTACCGATCATGTTACGCTGTTACGTTACGGCAGATGCGCCATAGTTTGTAGCTGGACTTAGATCTCGCTGATCACGTTTTATTTCATCATGTTTGCTTGCACTTAGTACTTCAATTGTTTATAGCGCCATTCTTGAGTTTCAAAGGTTCAAAATCGTGTTCATATTTTGTCAAGCATAGAAAAACATATATTTTAATAGGAGATAGGTTCTATAAATCTAAATTGTAATAAATAAAGCTATGTGTATATTAAACAAATCCCCCAGTGACGTCTAAAAACTCTATGTTTCAATATTACCTCCCATTGTTTCTTATTTACAACAAAATGAGGGAAAATGACTAAGCACAGAAGTTTGCAAATATTTTACCTAAAATAAAAGCACTTTAAGAAAGAAACAAAACAGATAAATTTAAATCAGATGTTGATAAACAAGTGTTATAATAACCTAATCACAATAATATTGTATCGAGATAATAGATCCCAACGTGGCTTTATTAACAGCATAATATCGTTTAAATGGACTTTGGCAGGTTTAAAATATTCTCAGTATTTTCTTGAATTCAAACCATTTTGTTTACATTTCATAGACATTTCCATCCATTGAAACAACGATGAGGAGTTAATCCTCACTATTTCAACAACTATTGTACCAGTCACACGACTTACTTTCTGACTAGATTTCACTTTTCTTTCTTCGTCGTTTCTGCCCTAACAGGACGACTTGCACACCGGATGTTTTTACACTATACTAGATTAATAAAAAGAAACTAGGTTATATCATATATAAGACCTGGATTTTGAATACCTAAAAAGTGACAATATGATAACATTAAAAATACTTTTAAAATATTCCAAATTCACAACAACAAAAAGAGAGCCTTAAAAGTCAACTGAAACTTTGAAAGAATGCACATAAATAGATCAAACAAGCCCGTTTAAAAGTTGAAACTAAAATATATGTCTGTGCCATGAGAAAGTGTCTACTTCCAGCTTAGTTGCAGGGATGTGTGCACTTTCTAAACATACCAAGCTCTGAGGCTGCTTTAAGTAGATATCATACTGATTTGTTGTGTCAAATAATGAAATACGACGAGATGAGTGAGCTTGTAATTCGTGAACAAGAAGCCAACATCCAAGCTTCTTATGGTTCGCAAGGTAAATAATGAAGTCTGGACACAATGTGAATTCACATGCTCTCTCCAATTTAGTGCCAATGCAATTGTTTCATCTTCAGGAAACTGACACTAAAAAGTACGAGTGAAAAGTCAATAAAAGAACTTAAAACTGGCTCAGCTGTGAATTAGTAAAACGAGACAGCTAACGAACCAGACATAGCTGCAGGTTATTGATATGAGATAGCTAATGAACCATGACATAGCTGTGGGTTATTGATATGAGATAGCTAACGAACCAGACATAGCTGCAGGTTATTGATATGAGATAGCTAATGAACCAGAAACAGCTGCGGGTTATTGATATCTAACGAGCCAAATAGTCAAATTTTCCTTCGGGCTTTGCAGTGTGACGTCATCTAACGAGTCTTGCACTATGACGTCATGCCTCATCCACTCTCTCGACCAGTCAAACGCAATTAGAAGACTTGGCCCATCATCAAATTTAATTAATTTAATTTTTGATAATTTTAGCATTGTTTTATTTAATTTGCAAAACAAGAATGACTGGATAAATGATAGAACAATCCAATTCTTGGAATTATATCAAGGCAAGCCCGTTTTGTGAGAACGGTGAGAGGTGAGAGTGTGAGAGTAACTCTCACGACAGGTGACTGTGGGTGAGAGTGTCGAGAGTAGCTCTCGACCTCACTCAGCTCGTACAAGCTCGTCTCAGAGTGTGGATGAAGCATTAATTGTTCAGTGTAAAAGATGAAGTTCGGTGACCTTGTCTACATTGCGACTCCACACATCAGTTGTTTATTAAACCTTATCAAATATTATATAAACCAAACAACGAATCATTAACAAATAAAATTAATATAAATATAAATAGACTCTGGTAAAGTAAATAAGTTAGAAAATGTCGACCCCGTGTCATCCTAGGATCCTCCTCCTGACTCCTCTGACTCCTCCTGTTGTGGCAGTTCTCCATCTTTCTGAGACTGCCCCCCCAGAACAGGGGGCACGGTCTCCCCCACCTTTTCCCAAGCCCAGTTGCCCGGCAAGGGATCCTCTCTCTCGAAGTCGAAGTTCCAACGGAGCCTCGCTGCGTCTCTGCTACTGCGCAGCTCTTCCTGGAAACCGTTCCTCAGGTTGTCTTCAAGACCGGGTTCCGCCGCGGGTTCATCGTCGAACTGGAGCCGTCGGCAGCAGCGGGGCTTCTCTGGCTGGTCCCCCGTCATCTGCAACAAGGAGAGGAGGGTGAATTCTTCCTAATGGTGCCAGTGTGTTCTTCTCTGGCTGGTCCCCCGTCATCTGCAACAAGGAGAGGAGGGTGAACTCTTCCTAATGGTGCCAGTGTGTTCTGCTCTACGGCTCGTGTATCCATTGATCTCAACTTGTCTCACATGTTTTGTTTCTTTGTTGTAATCATGAGGTAATTTACAAGGTTGCTCTAGGGCTTAGCTGATAAGGTTCCCAAGTTCGACCTCAGTTGAGACTATTGGACTACAAATAAATAGTACAGCAAAATCTTACATAATTTATATCTAAATTTCAAATTTAAAAAAATCCGTAGTCGGTAGACCCCCAATAGTTTTTTAATAAGTATATACTGCTATTTATCATGTGAGACACTCACCATATATATATATTTTGAACAAAATTGTTAAAACTATTTTTGGAAAATCTTGAATTTAAAAATATCCATTTTCAGTAAGCCACAAATAATTTTAAAGTTATAATCAAACTCACAATTTCTCCTTGAAATCTGATATATAGCATCTAAACATCAAGTGAAATGGGGACAGACAGACGGACGGACAGACATAACTATTGGGAGCACATCCAAGGCCAAGGTCTAGCTAAATATCGAGGTAACCATTGTCACGATTTCAATACTCGCGCTCTCTAGGAGAAGGTGAAAAGTGTCGATTTTTACCAAAATATTCAGCTTTAGTTTAAAGAACACAAACCATTTGTAGAAATATTTAGGGTTTGTAAAAAGATTGGTTTTAATTTTCACTGCAGCACAAATTCTGGTTTCGAAGAATACATCATTCAATGATTATCTTTTTACTTCAGAGTGCATAACTACCTGAACTACCAGAACTACCTGAGCTACCAGAACTACCTGAACTACCTTAACTACCAGAACTACCTGAACTACTAGAACTACCTTAACAACCAGAACTACCTGAACTACCTGAGCTACCAGAACTACCTGAACTACCTTAACAACCAGAACTACCAGAACTACCTGAGCTACCAGAACTACCAGAATCCTGCTACACTAGATGTAATATCAATACGGCAGGAGAGCTACCCCTGAGACAGTACGTTAGGCTAACTGCACAGCAGGAAAGCTTTGAGAGTTGCCTAGCACATCTTTAAGGACTACTTTGGTTTTCACAAAATTGTAAATGTATTTTATTTATAATTTGTTCCTATAAATGTACAACACGCTACTAGGACCTCCTGATTATGATGTAGTTTGAGCCATTGCGCGATTGAAATTAAAGTTAGCTAAGATATTAGCCAGTGAATAGTTTTGGTCAAAGACTACGTTAGTTTGCAAGATAAGTTGCTGACGCATCATTATTATTAAAATTACTAAAAATATACAAACATTATATTGAGATTATCTAGCAAACCATTTTTATTTTGAATTAAAGTTTCACATTCAAAATACCACTTAGAAAGTCTCCCTGACCACTCAGACACTTAGACAGTCTCCCTGACCACTCAGCCACTCAGACAGTCTCCCTGACCACTCAGCCACTCTGACAGTCTCCCTGACCACTCAGTCAAGAGGACAATTCTCCCTGACCACTCAGTCAAGAGGACAATCTCCCTGACCACTCAGTCAAGAGGACAGTCTCCCTGACCACTCAGTCAAGAGGACAGTCTCCCTGACCACTCAGTCAAAAGGACAGTCTCCCTGACCACTCAGTCAAGAGGACAATCTCCCTGACCACTCAGTCAAGAGGACAGTCTCCCTGAAGAGCTAGAGGAAGCACAAGATTGTTCCTGAGCCAAGTCTCTTCGATTCATTGTCTTTAGTTCGGTGCTAATTTGGAGAACAATGGACGTCCCTTTCTTCGGAAATGTCAATAAGCGCGATTGTTCGTCACTTCTCTTGACGTGCTGAAGGATCCTCGTAGAAGGATGTAGACCAGGATCCTTCATTCCTTGTGTGAATATTTGAATCACCTTGATGTATAAAAGGAGGCGGCAATGGTATCGCGCGGACTGAGAATTTTAATAAAACTCTGGGTTGAGCTCATAGCTGTGTCCCTATACAGCTTTCCTGTGTGGGTATACAGTTTTACTGTGTGGGTATACAGCTTTCCTGTGTGGGTATACAGCTTTCCTGTGTGGCTATACAGCTTTCCTGTGGGGCTATACAGCTTTCCTGTGTGGGTATACAGCTTTCCTGTGGGGCTATACAGCTTTCCTGTGTGGCTATACAGCTTTTCTGTGTGGCTATACAGTTTTCCTGTGTGGGTGTACAGCTTTCCTGTGTGGCTATACAGCTTTCCTGTGGGGCTATACAGCTTTCCTGTGTGGGTATACAGTTTTCCTGTGTGGGTATACAGCTTTCCTGTGGGGCTATATGCCTACAGCTTTCCTGTGGGGCTATACAGTTTTCCTGTGGGGCTATACAGCTTTCCTGTGGGGCTATACAGCTTTCCTGTGGGGCTATACAGTTTTCCTGCTTCCCTATACGTATTTCCTAAATTTCTATATATATTTAGATCAAAGTAATTGATTTTCAGGATGCATTTTTAACAAGGTAAACTTGTATAGGACCATATAACGTAACTTGTATATGGACATAGAATGTAACTTGCATATGAACATAGAATGTAGCTTATATAGGATCAGAGAATGTAACTTGAATATGGACATAAAATGTAACTTGTATAGGACCATAGAACGTAAATTGTATATGGGCAGAGAATGTAACTTGTATATGGGCAGAGAATGTAACTTGTATATGGAGAGAGAATGTAACTTTATATGGACAGAGAATGTAACTTGTATATGGACAGAGAATGTAACTTGTATATGGGCTGAGAATGTAACTTGTATATGGTCAAAGAATGTAACTTGTGTATGGGCAGAGAATGTAAATTGTATATGGTCAAAGAATGTAACTTGTATATGGACAAAGAATGTAACTTGTATATGGACAGAGAATGTTAACTTGTATATGGACAGAGAATGTAACTTGTATATGGACAAAGAATGTAACTTGTATATGGACAGATAATGTAACTTGTATATGGACAGAGAATGTAACTTGTATATGGTCAAAGAATGTAACTTGTATATGGACAGATAATGTAACTTGTATATGGACAGAGAATGTAACTTGTATATGGACAAAGAATGTAACTTGTATATGGACAGAGAATGTAACTTGTATATGGGCAGAGAATGTTAACTTGTATATGGACAGAGAATGTAACTTGTATATGGACAAAGAATGTAACTTGTATATGGACAGATAATGTAACTTGTATATGGGCAGAGAATGTAACTTGTATATGGTCAAAGAATGTAACTTGTATATGGACAAAGAATGTAATTTGTATAGGAATATAGAATATAACTTGTATAGGAACATTGAATGTAGCTTGTTGATATTCCACGTGAAACGTGACTTAAACCCCGTCACGTGAAACGGGAGGATGTGACGACACGGAGGCTAGTTAAAGGTGGTCCTCTCATTGTTAGCGTCTTAGAATTACAATTTAAAGTTATCTCAGAATTACATTACTTTTCACCTCCGTATGTAGCTGATATTGCGCAGGTCGGGGTTTGATTCTCAGTAGCTGGTATTGGGGAGGTCAGGGTTTGATTCTCGGTAGCTTGTATTATGCGTACTCTTCCCCAAATTGTTTCTCACTCTCCCTCCATGTAAATGGATTACATTTCCATTAAATTCCAACATCCTCCTTCCTTATCCAGTAATATACCAATTAAATGCTAGCGTACAAACCGAACGGGTAGTAAGACGTGGTTCTACGAGAAATTAAGTTAACTGTGCTGAGGAAGGAGGGGTCCTCATCAAGTGTTAAATAACTTCAACCCACCCGAGACTCGAACCTGGATCTAGATGATGTATGATGTAGTCAACTCCCCAGTATGTTAGTGTTGGCCGTGACTGACTCAGGAAGTCCCAATTACACAGTAATTACTGCAATGTGGTCTTGAGCTGCTATTGAGCTTTATTAGCACAGGACGAGCAAGACCACCAGTCCACCACTCTGTGTACATTGTTACACATCAGTCCACCACTCTGTGTACATTGTTACACTACAGTCCACCACTATCTGTACACTGTTACACATTCAGTCCACCACTATATGTACATTGTTACACTCCAGTCCACCACTATATGTACATTGTTACACTCCAGTCCACCACTATCTGTACATATTTTTAAAAGCCACTATTTATACATCATGATGTGTCGTGTTTTGCTCATTTATTTTGACTCCCCCTGTACCTGTCAATAATTGTTCTCATCACTCAATAGAACTCTCATAGGTCACATATCAACGAACATACATGCCCATGTGACGTATGTAGAGCATGTTATATGTATTAGTCTAACAGTCAAATGGTCACATATTGGGAGATAATATTACTGTATATGTGAGAGTAAGAAATGTTTAAAAACTTGTTTATTTCTACAAGTACAAAAATGCCATGATTTCTAGGGCATCAGAATTAATAGAGGAAATAATGAGTTATATGACAATAAAATAAGTACAAATATCCCTTTAACAAACCTAACTCCTTGAATAATAGGCTCACTACAATGTCGATAAGCCACAACCTTCACAAGATAATGTTCCTAGCACTAGGTCTATCTGTGTAAGGTGTCGATATTCCACAACCTTCACAA
>CABFWO010008176.1:0-19552 GCA_902155825.1 Timema genevievae | reverse complement strand
TGGTTTTCTCAAAATCTGCTCAAACGATTTTGATTAAAATTCGTATCTAGGCGTTGATTAAGATTATAAATAAATTGGCTATTTTCTTTTTCCTATGAAAATTATTTTTAGGGTACTTTACAGACGCGTTAATTTCCGTATCTCCACAACTATTTGATAAACTAAACAACTTATCATTGCAAAATTGTAGCACTATTAGAAATAAAAAACTTTTATTTGACTTATATTTTTATAAAAGCAATAGTTTCTGAGATATTTGCAAATATATTAATCCAATTTTGTGAGCTTTAGTTGTAAACATATATTACTTAAGTCTTTACGCAATAATTCTCCAATGCCATAGAGTAAATAAATATAAGTAAGTATTTAAAAAAAGTATGTTATTTTTCCCTAAAACTCTTAGGAGAAATGTTTGCACAGCAATGATCTATCTCCATTTTTTAGACTCAATAGTCAATATTTACATTTTTTATTGGTCAAATGTATAAATGAAAAATTAAATATCAATGCGATGACTTGAAGATGTGCAACACCTTATAAAATGATAAAAATTTAACCAGAAATCGAAATTTTAATACGAAGTGTTGACCCTTGTGGACCCAAGATTAATCTTTTTTATTTCATTGTTTTGTAACCCCCTTTTCCCCAAATCTTCCTTCGTAAGGGATAGTAAGACAAAGGAGAGAGAAAGTCTGTGTGGTGCACCACACCATTTATTTTATATATTTTTGAAGGACTAATTCAGATCACCACAGTTAATATATTATTTAGATGCAGATATAACCGTAAATAACAGATATAATAGCTTAATATTTAGTCCATGCGCATTCGTGCATTTGTCATTGCACTATTGGCAGCATAAAGCCCTCTGGAGTCCAAGGTGGCTACGTTATTTGATATATCGGTATTTTTGTTGTTTGCTCTTATGTATCTGACGATTCACGCACGTCCATCATAAACTCTGCCTTAAAATGTAAGTGAAGAATGACCACAATCACGGAACGACTCTTGGATAGCTCAATGGTTAAACTACTGACGTATTAAAACCATCCTCAATCCTCGTGTCCAAATGTCATTTTTAAATTTAATGATTATCATTTGTTATACCATAAAGAGTGTATATATATATATATGTATATATATATATACACTCTTTTGTGTATTATAAAAATGTGTATATGTACTTGTTTAAAGATATTAAGCATTAACTTAATAAAATATACTATTATATCTTCAACAGTACATGAATAATGTTTTAAATTTGAGTATGTATATATATAAAAAAATTAGGATAACTACCAATATCCTACTGTTAATTTTATTGTGTCTTTAATAATAAAACACTACCTCTATGAAATAATATTTACCTATATTTTGTTGGGTAAGCCAGAGGAAGGCAATTTTGAATTGAGTATAATTCTGCTTGGTAAAAATACTTACAATTTTTTTTAATATTAGTATATTCTCCCTGATCACACTCTTTATGTTCTTCAGGAGATTACAATTTGTGACTATTGGGCTATTTATGTCTTTTGATATGTGTAAATTATTTGTTATTGTTGGGAAACTTGAGGGTTTGTGATCATTAAAAGATGTTTGAGTAAGGTGCGTTAAATACCTAGAGGCTCTGTGAACAAAATTTACATTAGGAGAAGATATGGGCAAGATAACGGGAAAAACAATGACCAAATATTTAATTATTTTAATTTTATTCATCAGGTGAAATTCTGGTAATGTAACACACATATATAAATGTTTAGAGAATCTTTTTTTATATTCACTCTAAAAAAATGGATATCCCCTTAAAGAACATTAGAGATGTAAAAGGGCTAGAGAAGTGCACTCGCAAAATATGGCTATACCACTCCCAAAAACACTAACTAAAAATTCATACTTCACAAGAATCCCTGCCAATAAAGGTAACCAAAAAACTTACATTTATATAAAAAAAAGTATCAACAATAAGCATTATATTGATAAAATCAAATTTATGAGAAAATTTTTACAAATACAAAAGAAGTGATATCAAAAAGTCTTCATATGGACAGTGTTTTTCACATTTAAAGAAAGATGTAGTAACTAACCCAGCACAACTTCAACTAAAACAATAATTACGTACTTATTAACAATATATATCAAATACAATTATTACAGCTGCGGTTCTATTTTAATCTTATATGTGAAATACTTTACAAATAAAACTAGTTTATATCAAGGAATCATGGGAAGTATAATATCATAAGTCAACAAATATTAAGTACTTACATTATTTTTTCATTTAATGTAAATAGTACCAAAATTGTTCATTTTACTAGTAATTTGAAACTTGTATACACAATATTTTAATACAAAAAATAATATATATAATAAACAAATTACAAGTAAATGAACATATTCTACATTTAAGTAAGCAACATAACAAATAGTAAAATGATTTTTGGCAAGAATGCTTTCTAAATACTGGGTGGCCCACCTATAAAGTGTGCAAAATAAGTATTTTAAAATAAAATTGATTGTATTCCTATTTTTATGATATAAAATTAATATTTACATTAAAAAACTAAATTGTATATGATGTAAAAATTTTCAAAGAAAATAGACATTTATTATGTCTTTGAAATACAGGTTGGATTCATTTGAAATCAAGAGGTACAGGGTGGCACGCGGGAACGGGCGATTTTTAATAATTCATTTCAAGGCCATAGTTTAAGTTTGCAGGACTGTGATGACATTATTATGTTCCCCAGTTAATGACATTTAGTTATTATGGATCAGTGGTCGGGTGTGAATCAAGCATTTGCATTAAAAGCATTTTTCAAAAACAATGATTGTTATGAAGGTGCGTGACGAGAATTTCGACGTCATGATCCGGTTACGTCATCTCACGCTGTAAAGACATGGGTTTCAGACTTTGAAGCAGAAGGTTCAGTATTGAGAAAGAAGCATCCATGACCAAGAAATAATGTTCAAACGACAGAAACTGTCGAAGCAGTCAGAGCTTCGTTCCTGAGGAGTCCACAGCGTTCTGCACGGTAACATGCGGTGTCGTTAGGTTTGTCTCACCGAACTTTTGCCAGAATACTGTTCTCAGATTCAAAGTTACATCCGTACAAGATTCAGGTAGCCCAGGAATTAAAAGCTTGTGATTTCAATTGGAGAGTTGTTTTTGCTGAACACTTTTTTAGAAAAATGTAAGGAAAATCAAAATTTCCTGGAAAATCTTTGGATGTCTGATGAGGCCCACTTTCATCTAAATGGTTATGTTAACAAACATAACTTTCGATACTGGGCTGCAAAAAATCCTCACCTTTTACACCAGCGACCGTTACACAGTGAAAAAGTGTCAGTGTGGTGTACGGCGTCATCGAAAGAAATAATCGGGCCGTATTTTTTTTGAGGATGACAATGACCACATGGTGACTGTAACTTCGGAACGGTATGTCAACACAGTTCAAACGTTTCTTAGATATGAACTAGAGAACTATCCAGTGATTTGAGTCCACATGGCTTCAGCAGGACAGAGCTACTACAACTCATACTGCAAGAATTTTAATCTTCGCTTTACGAGAGCTTTTTGGAAATCGCTCCATGACCAGGAACGGCGATATCATTGGGCCTGCAATATCACCAGATCTCTCGGTGTATGATTTCTTTCCATGGGGACTTTTAAAATTCGAGTAGTTGCTCATCATTCTCAAAGCATTAATGAACAGAAGGATAGGATTCATTAAGAGATTGAAGCGATCTCCATTCATACTTTGCTGCAAGTTAAGACGAACTAGCTTTAACGAATGCAGAAATGCATAAGAAGGGAAGGTGGCCATCTAAAGGATGGTATCTTTAAGAAATGACTCTTATGTAAAGTAAGTGATAAATGGTATAGTTTTAGCATTTAGATAGCCATATTTGTAGGGAAATTAAAATTATTCAATGTTGCATTACACAGTTATTAAAATCACCCGTTCCCACGTGCTAACTTGTATAAAGTCTTTTTCTTAATATTCTAGAAAATGGGCTACCAATCATTTAGAAATAATCTCTGCCAAGAAATAATTTTAAAATGTATTGTGTTACATACTTAAAATAGAATATGTTCATTTAATTGTAATTTGTTTATTATATATTTTTTATACTAAAAAGTATTGTTTGTACGAGTTTTGAATTATTAGAATAATGAATATTTTATACATTATTGAAATTAAATGTAAAACTAGTGTATGTATTTAATTTTCCTTGACATAAGTTGATATACTAATACTTGCCATGATTTCTTGATATATATTAGTTTTATTGGTGAAGTATTTCATGCACCTATAAGATTAAAATAAAACCGCAGCTATAATTTTATCATATATATATATTGATAAATGAGTAATGTTTTAGATGGAGTTGTGCTGGGTTAGTTTTTTAATTTTTCTTTGATATGAATAACTTTGTGCATGTGAAGGCTTTTTGATATTACGTCTTTAGAAATTTATAAAATATTTCGCATAAATTTGATACTAGTAACATAATGTCTACCGTAGATTTTTTTTATAAATGTAAATTTTTGGGTTGTATTTTTTTTTCAGGGTTTCTTGTGAAGTACGAATTTTTAGTTAGTGTTGTTTGGGACGGTGTATATTGCTAGTGTACTTGTCTAGCCCTTATATATTTCTAATGTTTTTAGGGATATTTGACTACTCTAAAAAGTCTTTTGATATCTAATGGGTATGCAACTCATCATTATCTAACCTCCTCCTCCATAAACCAGTAAATGTATTCCTTTTTAGACCAATTATCTTTCTAAGTACCTTGTTTTCAAACACTCTAAATTTATTTTTATCATATAACAGCCATTGAGGACAATCAGAAAAAACCTTATATATATACTCGATGTTTACATCCCTTGACAGCATTCAAGATAGCAACAATTTACTGAACGAGTAATAGCATGTATTTCCATACTGAATTATTTCTATAATTTCCACTAATATTATTATTTCTAGTTATAATTGTCCCTACATGTTTAAACTCATTAACCCTGTCAAATGATCTGTTGCTTGAAGTATTCTTCAAGATATTAACCCCAATCTATGTTCACTGTGCTATCATATACCTAGTATTTTCAGCGTTAACTTCTAAACCTATTTCATTACTAGCTTCTAATAAAATATCTGCATTTCTTTCAATAGCTTCCTTACTATTGCCCATTAAAGCTAAGTGGTCCGTGTATTCTAATAGCTGCATTGAACCGTTTAATGTCAACCTTTACCTCCTATCTTGAATCATCATTATAATAACCTAGGTACTCTAAGGCTAAATTAAAAATTAATGGGGAAATTGCATTTTCTTGTTGAAATCCATTATATATTTTGAAAGTGTCTGATAAAATAAAACACCTACCCTGATAGGCGTTTGAGTCAAACATACATTAATTATCTTGATAAGATTTTTTGGTCTCCCAATATTAACTAATATTTCATATAATTCGTTTCTTTTAACTAAATTATATGTATTTTTCACATCTATATAGTCTTGATATACCATCATTTTGTGTTCCCACATTTTTTCTAATAGCTGGCAAATTGTAAAAGTCTGATTAATTGTTGATATATTTGGTCAAAATCCACAAAGATGATCCCCAATAATTATCTCTTCTGAATACATTGTCAATCTAATTTAAATTATGTTGGATGGAATTTTGTAGCTAGTTGGTATCAGGGTGATAGCACTAAAGTTATTTATTACCCTAGGTTTTATATCCCTTTTAGAAAATGGGTGTTAAAATACTATACTTCCATTCTTGTGGTGGTACATCATGGTTCCATATGGAACTTTGCAATATATAAATTTCTATAGCTAAAATTTTACCACCTTCCTTAATTAAAGCTCTGGAATATACTCTATACCTGGAGTTATATGAATATTTAACTTATTATAACTTTTTCACTCAAATAATACTTGGCTCTATGAAAAGTGGTTAGAATGCATTTCTTTAACCTCATCTGATTCGGATCCTTCATGAACATTCAACATTTATATCAATTATCTCTTATAATATAAGAGTCATGATTATTAAAAAATTAGAGAGATATATTAAATTGGTCAATTAGAATGAAAGCTTTGGCCATGACAAATTTGTTGAAGGGTTACATTTCATCCACTCATCCAGTCCATATTAAAGACAAGGGTTTGTATTCTAGTTGAAGCAAATATTAGTTCTTAATTTGTATAGAATTTGATAATACACAGATGGTTTGAGGCTGGCTAAGTTAAAGTAAGCTCTTGGACACAAAGATAATGCAAGATAAATGGTAGGTATAATCTAGCAAAAATTTTTGTCTGCAATAAAAGTCTATCTTCCCTTAGATTTTTTTTTACAGTACCGCTTTATAAAAACCGTATAGGATGTAAGCATAAGTACAATACTTACTACCCTAATGGGCAAGGGATGAGGAATTTTAACATAATTTGAGTGGAAGGATGGTGTAAACCGATTAAGGAAAAAATCACCCTCAATAAAACCTACAGGGAATATAGCCCCAGTCTACTCTTCCTAGGCCATTTTAAATATTGCAAGAGTGACGCCTTATACCATGTAGCCACCGAAGCGTGCTACTTACTTGATATATGGCAGTATAAACTAGAAAGTTTATTGCCGCACTTACAAAAGTAAACCACCTATCTCTATCTTGAGCTAGTTCTAGCCATTCCAACACATTACACTCCATCTCTTTTAGGTCCATTCTAATGTTATTCTTATATCTTCGTCTAGGTATTCCCAATTATTCTAGATTCTATCAATTGCCCTGCATATCCTGCCCACCGTAATCTATGAGATTTGACTAACCTGACCATAATACTAGATTAATTCAATTTTAATTAGAAGTGGAATTATTATCGGTGTTAAGTAGATACACTATCAAAAATGAAATATGATTACATATAACAGCTATACGAACATAGAATATAAAATTTTTAAAGAAGTTTTAGCACTTCATTAAAAGTCAAGTTAAAAATCAAAGAATCAATTTATAAATATGATAGCTATATGAGCAACAAGAAATGATATATTGAAAAGTTTGGCAATTTAATTACAAGTCAAGGTTCTTAAGAATTAATACTATAACAAATAATAAAATATTATGAACAGCACAGTTGTAAACATATTAAAATTGTTAACAAGTATACAAGTTTGATTAGAAAACATGTAAAAGACTAGATTTTTGTTGATATGATATTAGTTTCCTAGTTCAGATTGTCTACAGTCAAATTTTACTCTAAAGAGACTCATCTGACATCTAGAAAGCTACTAGATTTACTTTCTCGTAATCATACGTCAAGTCTTGTGATTTGCAGCTGTCAATTTTGATAGGTATAAATATCTAAAAAAATCCCTGATAGACTAGTACAATTGTATTAATTATAGCTACAATTTTTTTATATCTTCTAAAATGCCCTTCCTCCGAAAATTGGAATTTAGATGTATGATAGTGAGCCTATTTTTAAATCCAGAAGGCCATGTTTCGACACTTATCCTCTTGAACTCCACTTTTTCACTTTGGCTACAAAGGAATGCATATCCAGCCTATCTCACCCTCCTCAATTTGTTTAATTTAAAAGGATAGTTTAAGTTTTTAATAACAATGACAAGGGCATATCGACATGTGGCTTAGGGGGGACACTTCTCCCTCTATAAAAAATTTTAGATGTTAAAAATGGGATCATGTAAATATTCATGTTATTAAAGATTGTAGACTCGACGAATTGCGAGATGTATGCGTCGTAATTAATTTAATATCTAAACAATTATATATCAGCACTATAATAAAAATATTACATATTTATATGTTTGTATATATTGATCAAATTTTTAAATATGTCTATCAGATTTAAATGTATGGCTATAAATATCAGTAATTTGATAATATACACTAGATGAACTAATTTATATACAAAATATGTTAGGTTTGAATTTCCATATCTCCTCGTCCCACCATTACAACAAATATAATTCTCCACGTGCTCCCGAATATAGGTAATATTAAGTTAAATAGTTCATCCATAATTGCAAAATAGCCCCTAAAATACATCAACACGTTATTAGACTTATCATTAATCAGCTATTTGACCAGCTATGTGTTAAATTGTTACTTTTTACAGATGATGTCAATTATGACTACTCTAAGATGTTATGCCCTTTTTTCTAATTTTTTTAATGCATTTTAAACAATAATTTCTATCAATCTTACTGTATTAATAAATATTGGAAGATTTAACTAGAAAGCTAGGGCATTTTCTAATGATCCAAAGTTTCTGAACCAGGTACTGATCAAATACCAAGACGTCTCATATTTATAAACTCAATTATTATGCCTGAATTTGTTTATGTGTTATTATTGGCTTAATTTTGGTGTGTGTTCCAAGTACAATACCATCAGCCCATTTATAGGAAAGTACCAGCAATTGCGTTGAAGGAAAAATAAACACTTATGAAAAACATCTCAGTAAACAAGGTCGGGATCCAAACCCAACCTCATTGTAACTCGTGAACGAGTTAAGAAGAAGTTATTCAGATAGTGGGTGGTAAGTTATTGATCCTTATCTGGTTTTTATATTTATCTCATGGTTGAATTAGAACAAGCCATTAGTATTATTTGCAACCATCAGGTGCAAAAATCAAACAAAAAAAATAAAAAATAAAAATAAAAACTAGAGGTAGTTTTATTTTGTAAAAAAGAATCATCCAATTAACTAGATGTAAATTACTCGTTTAGCGGGTGACGTCATCTTGTATACGTGATGACGTTTGGGTGAGGCTTGGTTTTGAAGGAGGTCCTTTCAGAACATAGCCTCAAGGCACTAGGAAGTGGGTGTCTTGCTGTTTGTGTTTATTTACAGATAAAAAGAAAATGTTTAAATACTTTATAGAGGAAACATCTGTTGATTAAGATGCCTTTGTGGAAAAAAGAATGGAGGAGTCTTAGAAAATGTTAACATGCTCCCTCTCTAATGTTCTAGGTTGATGCATAAATTATAATTATATTACATGCTTTAATATTATTAACTAAATAATCACCCTAATTAATGGTATATGTTTCATAAACGTCTAGTTCATACAATTAATGTTAGAACCTGGGTTGTATATACTGAGGGTTGATTTAATAAATTGTTTCCCTCTCACGCTCTACGCCAATCCAACTGCATTTCCTTTAATTCCAACCCAATTCATTCCTTTACCATCTGTATATTTATATGAAGCTATCTTGGATAGGTAATAAGATACGGTGCCAAGGAAACACTAAAACATTATTGACCAACAGCAAGATAGGAGTTTTAAAAAGGTAAATCTTTGAGAAACATGGATTAAAATAACTAAGTTTACAAATTCTTTACAATCTTTATAAAAATTCTAGTTAAATAACTATCTAAATTTGTCTATTTTCTTAGGGAATTGTTAAAATTCTAAGTTCTAGAATTTGTGTAAATTACACAACAGCTTAATAGCTACATCAATAATAACTACTATATCTGAAAATGTACTTTTAAAACTGAATTGTGGATGAAAACATTACCTACAATTTTTTTTTATTCATAGTGCACAGCACCTGGTAATTGTATTACTAACGACTTAAAAAAATAAATAAATTATCTAGCAGACACAACACACAGAAACCCAGCCGTTAATTCTGCATTATTAAGGTGGAAACCCCAGTTAAAGAAAATATGAATTTTATGACCACACCAAAGATCAAACCTGGCACACTCGGTTCAAATTTCAGATGCAATACTAAATTGGCTAAGTTATCGGACATTAAGAAACCATCACTACGCCAGACATTATACTTATAATTTGCTTCTGTTTGAAAAATAGGTTTACGTAGTTATTATTTTGAATATTACCATGAAAACAATCTAATATTTTACTATTTATATTTTATGGCACTAATCATACTATCCTAAAACTTAAGTGCATTTAAGTTCCCATTAGAGAAATATGCATACATTAACCACGTTTGTGGGATAGGGATGAGGAAGGTAGCATTTTAGAGGAGGTGTATCCATATTAACGTGGAGTGAAAAGGTGGAGCAATCTATGGAAAATCACCCTCAATACACCTCGAAGGGATTAGAACACCAACCCCTCAGTGCCGGATAGCCAAATTTAATACACTGGAGATTTATACAACGTGCCCACCTTACCGGTTTTTACCAATAATTATTGGTACATTTTTTGATGGTATGGCCACTAGGATACCATTCTAAAAGATTACCTTCATCTTGATATCAGCTTGAATTTCAACAAAGCCTAGTGAATTTCTAAATGTAGCCATAGTGGATCTAAAGAAAAAGGAAAAAGCCAAAAAATTCAATGACCACAGGACCACCAAGTCTCATTATTCATCTAAGGAAGAATATTCAACATACGAGTATAACAGATTGAAGAAGAAAAATTTTTGATTCAAAAAAGTAAAATATGCCAATTAGATGTCGAGAATCATTTTAGAGAGAGTGCTTGAAGTCAAGTAAGAAGTCTACATTGGTTTCATAAACTTGCAAAAGGCGTCCGATAGAGTGAAGGGGAAGAAACTGATGGAAATACTCAAGAAGATCGGCATCAACTGGAGGGACAAAAGGCTGAGTGAAAGAGAGGTTGAATGATAGAAAGACCAACAGCATAGGAATAGGAAGTTTAGTGAGGCAGGAATGCTGTTTGTCACCCAATATGTTCAACTTGTATGAAGTAGGGCTGGTCAAGGAAGCCCTAGAGGGAAGTGGCAATTTCAAGATAGAAGGATTCATCATCAACACAGTAAAATTGGCAGATGATCTAGCGTTGCTAGCCAAAAATGAAGAAGAGTTACAGGAAATGATGGACCAGATGGTGGAGTTAAGGAAAATATATGGTATGGAGATCAACATTGAGAATACAAAAGTAATGGAGATTTAAAAAATGAGGAGCCGCTGAAAAATCAAAATTGGAAATTGGGATTTTGAAATCAGTGATTAGTTCAAGTATATTAGAAGTCTTTTGATAAAGGATGACTACTGCAACAAGGAAATCAGGTCGAAGATCGTTATGGCCAAGGAAGCGCTTATCAATAAGAGGTTACTGCTGAGCAGCAATTTGAATTAGGAACTGAGGAAGAAACTGATTAATTCCTACATTTGGAGCATCGTGCTGAATGAAGTAAAAACTTGGAATTTCAAGAAAATGGAAAATAAATACTTGGAGCGTTTTGAAATGTGGTGCTGGAGAAGACTTGAGAAGATAAGGGAGACAGACAGGGTGACAAATGAAGAATTTCTAAGAAGAGTGGGTGAGAAAAGAACAATTTTGGATATGATTCTTTGGTTTAAAGCAAACGAGATTGGACATATCCTTAGGAGGAAATGTATTCTTCACGACGTCATTGAAGTCAAGGTTGAGGGAAAGAGGAGCTTAGGAAGAAGGAGGATTTAATTATTGGATGATTTGAATGAAAGAAGAAAATTCTGGAATCTGAGGGAGGAGATAGAAGACAGGGTGCTTTGGTGGTCTGAATTCAGTAAAAAAAGGAGTGGAATTATCGTAAAACAGAACACCTAATCATATTAAATAACTACTAGGAGAACATTCAAAAATGTTACTTTCCTCTAGAAATCGCCTACAATTTCATCCAGGATCTCCATGAACTCTCGGTCAGTTGATGACATCACTCTTGGATAGACTGGACCGCCGACGATGTGAATCTCAGGGTTCATATTACAGTCGGGTATAATGAGGGATGATTTAACAAAATAGTTTTCATCACCCCATCTATGCATATGAGAGCAAAGTTTTTTTTCTAAATTTAACCATCCTTATCGCGAAAACATTAGCGTAATTAGTATATATGCATATGGTCTGAAAGGACAGTAAGAACAGATGACAAATATTAATTAACTGTTCAATAAAATATAAGTTTGATAGCTCAGAAGTTAATTAGAAGTACAACACCCACTAGTGCAATGAGATAAAACTGAGAACCATTATGTGGAAAAACCATCAACGCATGTGTAACCAATTGGCAATGAACTCCAGTATCCAAGGTCAAAGAAAAGCACACTCACTATGTGACCAACTTGGCTGAATCTTTTAAAACTGTAATTACAAATAAGATGCGGTCATAAAAGACCATAAAACCGCAGAGAATAATACAGCCCACTCTTACTCTTATATCCACACTCCAAGTATGATCATAGATCCTTTCTCTTTGGTATCATTATGTAAATATTCCAAGCAAATAATAATACTTTGCTGTTTCAAATACATATATGACAGAGCTGTATTATATGCATGTATACATTTTCAATCGCGATTATCTTATAATACAATATTGCAAGTTACTAACATCCAAATAAATCGTGTTATTCAGTACAAGTCATTTAAATATATAGGTAAAAATTAATGTTTATTATCGATTAAGATTTTCAAATTTATTAATTAATATGAGCGTCAATGAGAATTGATTTTTAATAGATTAAAAAGGTTTAAAATATTGAATGACAAATAAGCGTAATCTATAACACAGCCTGTAAATAGGTGAGCACGCTGAATAAACTTCAAGTTCGTCTCTAAATATATGCGTCATATAACTTACTTTAATCCTATAATTTTGATATTACGAGTTAAACGTCGTTGAACTGAGATCATTTCGTTTTTATATGAATTCTTTAATAAACAAAGTTTTTATCCCAATTTTGATGTAATACATTTAAAAACTAATAAACCACTTCTAAAATAATCCAGGATTTAAATACGTAGGCTTCAATGTTTCGCTAGGTAAACTTTTCATTAGAAAATAATCTTATATACAAATGTATCAAACAATTTTATGAGCATTTATTAAAAATTAACCAAAATAATAATTAATGAAATTTTTATAATTCATTTATGATAAATAAAAAAGTACTAAATAACCACCCTAAATGAGACAAAGAAAAATCTAAGTAAGTGACTTTTGTGTTTATTTTACCTAGCACAGCCTCTTAATACTCGTTCGGTCTATATGAATATGTACAGTATTTATTATGTTAAGTATGAGAAGGGTTGAGTTTAGAGAAATTTTACCCAAATTTGCGTAAGGGAAAAGTGGAAGTATATATATGAACAATTACCTTCGGTACACCCAACTGGGATTCAAAACCTGATACCCACGTTATCAGTAGTCCAGTCTATCAAAAGAGTTATGCCTTAGACTATGTGACCACCGATAAGAGAGTTTATTCAGCTACATACATTGCCTTGAGGCCAAATATTAAAAAAACCCAACAGGTTGCATGTATTGGAGAACCAGGGGCGATAAAAAATCGGGTTTCCCAACATTAAAAAAAAAAAGACAAAATAACATAGAGGGAATGAATAAGTGTTGGGGAAGGCCACACTACCACAGGGCTTGGGGGTCATTGAACTTTGAATGCATCTCATATCTGAATGCCTCTCAATCCACCAGATTTACGTCTATTTGCACACACGGGGTCTATTTCTGTACTTAATTGAGCAGGTAAGGGTTTAATATAAAAATATATATAGAATCTATCAAATAATAGCTAGTGCAATAGCTACTGCGAGCTATACACACATTAACAAGCCAGACTGTCAGAATTTAACTACACTAATGAGGTAGGGATGAGGAAGTTAGAGCTCGACGCAGTTTATCTCCAATTGCATGGAGGGAAAGTGTTTAGCCATTTTGGAAATAAAAAAAAACACCCTCAATAAAACCGGCTGGGATTCGAGCGCAGATATCCTTGTCAATGGCAAACCATACTAGACGAGTTTGATGTTTAATTAGCGTGCCACCGATGGAGTTTATTTATATAAACTGTTTAGTGGTATTTCTTAAGAAATTTGATATTATATCACTGTTTATAAGATAAAAGCACTTGACGCATTTTGACTTTTTGCTATAACTATTATAAGTTACACCAATGACCAATGATTAGATTTAGCTATTTAGTTCCTTGGGAAAGAGACAAAAGAAGGGTAATTACAGTACTTGTCTTTCACCTATTATTACTACCCATTCGAGACATATGAACTGTAACCACGCCAAATAAGTATAAAGATAGGTATACTTCTTATTAAATGTACTCGCATCTGCGGGGGGGATTCGTTATCATTGAGGTAAAACCACCCTCAGTTCATCTGCCCTTGATTTTCTTCCCGACCAATTCATTCATGTTATCTGAAATTATATTGGTTAAAACCAATTCACTGTTTATAATAATTATGAAAAAATAGCGTCTAATACTTCAAATTACTTTCACACTACGTACAGACCGCAGGTTATTCCATTTAACCTATATAACCTATTAGTTGAGCCCCCTCAAAACCTAGGAATTGATTAAAATTATTATTCTTAGACAATCCAAACTATCAAAATAAATATTTTCAATGATAACTGTAATCTTTATATTATATTTAATGAAGCTTAACTATTTTTAGTCTATCTCTCTTTGGCATAATATGTACACTACTTTTCCACCGACATCTTATAAGCTGGACCATGAGGTAACACATCAATGTAAACTTGCGACTTTTCAGGCTAAAAGTAATGTGTACGTTATTTCTCAATACTTTTGCATATTGAACAAAAAAATTATTGTAGTATGAGAATTTCCTATTGATAAAATAGCTGAAATTAATTATAATTTCAAAGTTCCTAGCAGTGAGTGTTTATAAACCCTGTCTGCACCTGATTAAGTTTTAAAATCTACTGTAGCTTCTGTATTACATTAAGCTTTTGATATTAACATTAGTAGTTGAAATGTAATGTAATGATAAAATATGTTTTTAGATCATTTAATACATGTCATCTAATGTCTGTTGACACGATAAACGAGGTTATGGTATTTGTTGCTATGTTATAAACTATTTAATCGTTTCAAACTTGGAAACTAATGAGAAAAAGTAGGGCATAGTATATATTGTGATAAGTATTAGTAATATTCTCTTTATCTCAGCTTAGTACAAATAAATAGGACCCCTTAATAAATACAAAATATATAGCATGAACTTTCACATTACATATCACAAATTGGGTTTTATATTTATACCTTTTTCTAATCTAAAATGCAATAATTTTTTTTTGTATTAAAAATGACGATGTTACTAAATTAATTAAAAAAATAATAATACATTTTGACTTTGTTTTAATTACTATACTACAATTATTTTCCTTAAAAATGGGGTTTCAAGCTTTTTATATATAAAATACTGAATATTTAACTGAATATTAAACAAACCACCGAGAAATTTATTTTAAATAAGGTGTAGAAAGAAACGCACATTTTATCCTTGAATAACAACATGAAATATTCTGACATAATTTTCATTTTATAGAAGTACTTTCACTAAAAGAAAAACTTCAAATGTAATTTAATATAAATACTAAACGTCATATTGCTAATAAACGAGGTCACATTCTTTCGTAGAGCATAACATAACGAAGTTATAGTCTCAAAAGTAAAACATTAACAGCTATATATAACGATATTGGCAATACTATTAAAATATCTTAACAAACTATAAAGGTAATAAAACCTCAGTACAATATCACTTAAAAGTTAAATACTATAATGCAATGCATTCAATTAATTATTTATAATCATTGGTCCAGATTTGGCTATAAAGTTAAAAAATGTAAGCTTTCTACCGAATATTGTATTAAAAAGAACAGGAAAAATATATCATGTGAACTTGAAAATCTTGGGTTTTCTAAATTTGTTTCTTTACATTTTCTCCTTTAAAATCATCTGGAAATGATAAAATAAGAGCTAGCTCTATACAATTTGTGATGTAAGAACAAAATCGCATCTTAAGACGAGTAATTAGCTTATATTTTGAAATGGAAATAATAACATCTCAAATTAAAAAATCATTGGTTGTTAATGTTTATAAAAAACGCGTTCTAAAGAATATTGTAGTAGCTATATGTAATTTAATAATATCGCCAATATTCTTAGATTAATATAAAAATATGTCAAATCTAGACTTTGGAATAATTGTTTGGAATTTTTTAAAAAGTGTCCTTGAAATCCCGCTTCCACATCTCATTTAACTATCTAAATCATAAATTTAATTTATAGGGGAACTTGTTTTTGTATGTATATTTACTTGTGTATTTTTAATACAGTTGTTTACCAGATATTGTTTTATAAGTAAAACATTTTAATGTAAGACATGTTTGCCTAAACTTGGTTGAAAACAACTTAAATAATGATATCAATGTGATCAATGATATGTGATTAAGAATAACAAATGATCAAATTTATTTTGTGATTTCAAGCAAAACATATGTGTGTCTCCTCAAGATTTTCTTTTCAGTACAGTTCTCTTTTAAATTTTTGCCATAGACAAAGCAACTGCAAGTTAATATTTTCCAATTTTTGTAAATTTAACCTGTTTATTTTATGGAAACAATACTTAAAATGACTTAGATCTTAAATTTGACATTTTTCCTTTCTTAACTGGATTCATATTAATAAGACCTCAATATTTATATTAAAATTACTAACATTGTTCTATACCTCACCTTAATAAACTTATAAATAAATTGTACGAAACACCACACGGACTTTCTCGCTCTATTGTTAAAAATTGAGATATTTACTCAAAACTCGTAATATATGTAAAACGAAATAATATACACTAGCAAACCCAAACATAAATTGCACTATATTTATGTAAAACATTTTTTGTATGTCTGGGCCGATAAAAAAAGATCGATATTGGGTTCACAAAGGTCAAAACTTGGTATTAAAATTTCGAATTCCGGTTAAAATCTTTGACATTTTATTAGGTGTTGCACATCTTCAGGTCATCGCATTGCTATTAAACTCTTCATTTATAAATTTTGACCAATAAAATTTATTGAGTTTAAAATGGAGATGGATCACTGTTGTACAAACATTTCTCCTAAGAGGCTTAAGGCAAAATAAAATAAACTTTTTGAGAAACTTACTTATATTTAATTAGTAATTACCCTATGGCATTGGAGAATTATTGCGTTAAAACTTCAGTAGTATATCTTTACAACTAAAGCTCACAAAATTGTATTAATATATTGGCCAATATCTCAGAAACTGTTGCTTTTATAAAAATATATTTAATAAAGGTTTTTTATTTTTAATAGTACTACAATTTTGCAATGATTAGTTATTTAACATCTCAAATATTTGCGTATATACGGAAATTTCATCTTCTGTAAAGTTACCTAAAAGTAATTTCCATGGGAAAATGAAAATATCCAGTTTATTTATAATCTTAATTAACGCCTAGGTACGAGTTTTAATCAAAATCGTTACAGCAGATTCTGAGAATATCGATTTTTTCCTCCTTTCGTCCTTTATTAAACTACTCTTAATTTTAAGTTTGAACAGACACACAGACAGACGGCATTGCAAAGACCACTTTGTAGGGTTCGGGGAGTCATGAGACGTCTTCTAATAAGTTTTACCATTGTGGACTCAGAGAAAGCTCTCACCCTCTGGTGTCTCATGGGACGGGTAAAGGATCATGTATGAGACCATGCTGGAAATTATTTTTAGGGTTGTTTATTTACTAAAGCTTTCAATTTTTTTGGAAAATGGCATAACAATTTGGTTTTGCTGAGTAAAACCTACTTAGGGCTAGTTTACTGAAAACCCAGTTTCAGAAATTTTAATTTAAGCTATAATAGATTATATGAGATATTGTTTGAAACTGATTAGTATCATTTATTTATTTTCATTTTTCTGATAAAATTTAGTATTTTACTGATCGAGCAAGACACATGAATATAATGGAGTCTGAGCTATGGTACATAAACTTGGAAATTTTAGAACCATGAATGCATATCTATAGCATACGTTATTAGCTAATAGTGGCACGTACCAAGTGAGTGAATAATCGAGTAGGCTAATGGTCTAATGAGTGATGAGTATTGCCAGTAAGTAATAGCAAATGACCTCTAGTGCCTAATTCTTGTTACATGA
The DNA here is from genome assembly GCA_902155825.1 of Timema genevievae. Classification (NCBI taxonomy): domain Eukaryota; kingdom Metazoa; phylum Arthropoda; class Insecta; order Phasmatodea; family Timematidae; genus Timema; species Timema genevievae. The sequence continues at coordinate 1,570 of CABFWO010008176.1, read as the reverse complement.
AAAACTTAAAAAACAAATATCTAAATCGTTGCACTTTTATATAGTCCAAAAATCAATCACTACTCAATATTATTTGTGAGATATCAGCGAAACATCTCCATATGGGTTATTCTTAACTAATTACTTGTTTTAGAAAATAGTTGTGTTATAAAATCTAAAGTGATCAGAACTATTCTTTATATTTTATAGCTTTTATCACTAATTATAATAAATTAATCTGTTTAAATATTATGTGAGTTATAACATTTAATATAAACCTATATTAATTCAAAAAATATTATTGCATATTCGTTTGATACTATTATTACTACAACATTATTGTTTTTTAATGGTAACTTTTATTTAACAATTTAGAGAAATATAATATTAGTCCATATAATAATAAGTAATACTATTATAAAAGAACAACTCGGAACGCCAATAGGTCAACAAGATTATTTTAATTATATTTTACTGATATTTTTAGTATAAATCTAATAAATATACCCTTACATAAGAACATTAAAGAAACTATAAAGGAATTAAAATTTAAATGCCGATAACTTTACTAGACAGGTCAAACACAATTTCAAATTCAATCAATCTTAGTGATATACGCTTATTACAAAATTCGATTCGGTGTTAAAAAGACACCGATAGGATCGATCGTTGTTGTTTTTTAGATTATACTTTTATATTGCCTTTTTTTAGTATCGTGTCTTCCAAGTGGCCACGGTGGTGGGTGATAATATTTTTTGTGTTCCCATTAATTTTGTTCCCACATATGTTGTGAACATTTACAGTACACTAAATCGGTGCATAAAATATAGACCTACTGAGTTATAGGCACTCTCACTTTATATTTCCTATTCAGCCTCTCTAAATCACAAATAATTTTATTGGAGCTACTATGATTTCGCTTTACTTTTGGTTGAGTGAAGTTCCTTATAATCCACAGCCCTAGACGAATGAATTAGGGCGTTAGATACACTTTACTTTTGACTGCCATTGACAGGGATGCTGGGGTCTAAAACCCCGACTCCGTTAAAGATATATTTCCACATGTGTCATTTTTACCATTACTTACCCATCCCCTCAACACTGTAAATAGGGTGTAATTTCTGTAGTTACCTTACTCACCCTTAACCGATAAATTAATAGTTTTAAAACCCCTGTTTAGACTAATACAATTGCACTTGTGGTCAGGAAGAAAAGGGTTCCCATCTCATCTAGAATAGAAAATTTAATAATATTTTAAAATGTTACTATATTATTTTACCCGCTGTTCCTTACGAGTGCTAAGCATGGTCTCTCACTCCGTACCAAGAGAATAAATTGAGAGTTTTTGAGTGCAAAGTACTGAGAAACCTATACCTATTCCTATAGTACCTATACCTATAGTACCTATAGTTTTTTCACAACGGCTTACCTATTCAGGCTATACGCATGTATGCAATAATTACCCGAGGGGGCTTGGGATGAGAAAGGAAGCATTTTAGAAGTAATCAGTAGTGTGGGGGATGCATGGTTCCACCCCTTCATACCTAAAACTGTCTATATCTAATGCCTTTAGAGCATTGTTATCGAAAAC
>CABFWO010008175.1:0-19558 GCA_902155825.1 Timema genevievae | reverse complement strand
CTGGGTCAGTGACGATCGCCTTATACGTCAGAATCACAAATACTGCCTCAAGGACGAAATGGGATAAACCCGCCCATATACTACTGGTAGCTTTGCTTCTTAAATTTCTTGAAAGCAAAGATATTTACCTTTACTTAGAGGGGTTTAACCCCGAAGACTTTAAAAATAGAGGAAAACTGGTTGAGTCAAATAGTTATAAACATTTTACTTTAGATATGAAAGAAAATTCTATTAAGAATGGGTTTGTGTGTAATATATATTGTAGACATTAAATGCTTTTAGAGCTGTAGTGGAGACGTTTAAGAAATAAATAAAAAGTGGAATACAAAATGAATTCACAAACATATTGAACTAGGTACCTACTGTATCTTATTATATATTTGTTAGTTTAGATGTTCTCCAAATAAATCTGTCAGACTAGAGACAAATTTAATCAATTTTAACATTAGCCGAGATTGTTCTAGAAATTATGTCCTTATCTATTTAAAAAAAAAGATGGTGTTCTGAAACTTTATCGTGCAGTGAATTAAATTCGGTCAATCATTAGATGAACTTTGAGACAAAAAAACAGAATAATATATATTCCAAAGGAAACACTACTCTTGAGATGTATCCGACTTAGATATCTAATACTAGATTCCAATTTAAAATTTAAATAGCAGTCAAGCTATATTCTTAAACTTATTAAATTTTTGCCACTAGATTAAAGTAGGTCATTTACAAAATGACCCCTACTATTATAATTAAATTGGAAGTTTTATTTTAGAAAAATATCACAACATTATAATTATTATAAATTTAGTTGTTACGAGTAGTTATAATCATAATTTAAACATATTTGCAAATTTGGCCAAATTTTCTCAGAGGAAACTTGCCGCTATAAACACTCAACTCCTCTATTTATTACAAAAGTATTATCAATTATTAGATTCAATAGTTGTGTGAAGTAAGCCTATTAGGGTCTAGTAAATCAGCTTTGTTAAATAGATTGATTTTCAAAAATGTATAGTACCATTCATAAAAAGTTTGCGAAATGTCATGCTTTCTCCTGACTACTTAAGTTCTACTGATGGTATAGCCCAGAAGCGAGGTGTCAGGGTAGGCAGGATAAGCTCAGCTATCCCAAAAGATTATGAAAAAGGAGATAAAGCATCCCCTTACATAAAACAGAAATTGAAATTTTAATGGTCAATTTTTATAGCGTAGGGACATTTTAGCAAGCGCGTAAAGCGATTGTGTCAGTTCCTTTTGGCAGGATAAGCTGATACCTTTCCACGTAACGCACCAAGAGAATCTTACCTGCGGGGAGCTGGAAGGGTGATGCACACGCAAATGTTCATCACAGCCTCTGAAGGCATCCAGTAAGCCGGCTATCCCCGACTCGCGAGTGTTACATTCTGAGTAGGTATTCAGAATGTGTTTCAAAGATTTATTTCAATGAAACAGTAGCGTCTCATGACCAAAATTCTTAGGCAAGCTTGGAAGGGGTTCCCCCAAGCTTAAAAGTGGAGGGCTCAAAATGTTTTTTAAATTATTTTGCTTCAAGAAGCTATTTGGAAGTTTTTTTTTCTTTGGGTGTCCTTCGGTTGTTATTTATATTATTGTGTTATTACCTACTATAGACATGTACTTATAAACTTTTGTTTGTTAGATTTCAATTATACACACATCAAAACAAAAGCACCTGCTACAATAAACTCCACAAAACTCTAAAGCCCGGTACACACAACACAGCTTCTTGTACAAAAAGTTGTGCAAGAAATTGTACAATATCTTGGTCACATGGATTGCATAGAAATTTTAGACAGTGACTGCTCACACGGCATTTGTGATTGCATACAATACTTGGAAAAAACATGGTGGTTTTTGCCCTTTTTATAGAAAAATAATGAATGAATGATTTGGAAAATATTGGTATTTAATGTTAATAATTTTTTAATCATTCCTAAATATTATGAATTTTTTTAAAATATTCTTTTAAAACAGTTGAAAACATCTATTATTTGGGATTTAACCTACTTCAATTATAATTATTTGTTTGTCTTCAAGCATTTAGCTGTTTTTAAACAATCACTTTTTTTTAAAAGTAACTGTCTATCAGACGAAGTTTTCGTGTTTACAACTCAAAAGTTGTAGAAGAAAAATGGCTGATATAGGATGGGTTCTATTTCCTAAAAGTGTATACAATAAGTTGTGCAAAGCAGATCTTGTTCAAGTTTTGGTCTTCACATGACGCCATCTTCAGGCTGCAATTTCTTGTACAACTTTATGTACAAGAAGTTGTGTCGTGTGTACCGGGCTTAAAGATGTGTAGGCACGGACGTACGGGGTCAGTACCTTGAAAATTTTAATTTACCCTTTCATGCCATACCATCCCAATATGTTTTGAAAGGGGAAGAGAGGGGTAGTGACTTCGGTTCTAGTCATCACCTTTCCGATAAGAGAAGTCGTAGCTCAGCTGCTTGCATTTTTACCTAGCATTTGCAGCTTTTACCCTTCTCTCCCCTCCAAAATCCATGACGTTCCAAATAAGAACCATAATAGCTACAACTAATTTCATTTCTGAGGGAATTGCATGTTTACTATTGAGCAACAGCGTTGTCATTCTTTTGTTTTCCGTGATCAGTCTTCCTTCGAATATATATCAAATTTGGCAATGCTGGGCTGTCGTTGTCAGTAGACGGTGCTTCTTCCTCCAGCACAGTCTTAAAGTTACAGTAGGCTGAGTCTCGTGTTCCTAATAGCTAGCTCAAAAACATTCACTAAATAAACACTTATATTTTATTAGTAGTCTCTGTAGAAAAATATTTGTTTTTTTATCACGTTAAGTTTGTGTGTGTGTGTTTTTTTGCCGTAAGGTTGTGGAATTGTAGTTTTATGTGCATATTAATATATTTATTTGAGTAATAGTGGATTGTTAACAGTTAAAATTTAACATAAATTATGAAATCTCCGGCTTGTTACAAACAATTACATTCCAAGAGGAAAATATTAAGTAGTAAAGAAAGGGCAATGGTGTTAAGAGTCTACACCTATTTTCGTTAAGACGGAGCTTGTTCAGTAAATCAAGCGACACCGCAGACTGCGGAAGCTACAGGTGTGTCTTTAAGTTAGTAATCTCTATTAAACAAGAATTCAAAACTAAGGGATTGTTACTATCATCAATCAAAAAAGGATATAACTGCACTCAAATGAAGCATTTGGGAAAAAATTACACTTTTACTCAAGCAGCAATTCGCAGAAAGGTACATTCAATTTACCGTAGCAATGAATTACCTACCCTAAAGAAAATTAAAGCTTTTCTGATTAAGAACAAGTAAGAATGAAATTTATAACATTTAGCATAAAATGCATGTTGGGATAGGTATTTGTATATTAACTATGAGGAAAAATCTTTATACATAAAATAGTTTTAAGCATAACTACGTGGGAGATGGAAAAAGTTAATAAACTTCAATTTGAAAAAAAATACTATTGTGGAAATAGTTAGTGTTTCTATAAAAGGCTGTACACCGATAGGAAATGTTTTTGCCTGTCAATTGAACCCTCCAACCTCCCCATGCCGCATTGTTTATAATGAGGGATTTCCAAGTAAACCTTCATCCTTCACTTCCCAACAACCGAGAGCTAGAAGGTTTGGCAACCGGTAACACAGAGAGAACGAAGAGAAATTTTTTCTCCATAAGACCTGAACTCTACATCTATGAAATTAGGTGTAGCAATGGGATGAAAGTCGGACATGTACCGACTTTCCACCACCATGAACTAGTACACGTCTTGCATGTATGATACGGTCACTTCCATGCATGTTTGTTTTTTTCAAATCCATTGATGCTTGATTTACATTTAAATGATTACTAAGAGAGTATTTTTACAAACATTAAATAAAATAATTACATATTTTTAATCAAAGGCAAGCAGTGCTTGCCTTGCTTGTCCTGACGTGACGCCACTGTAATGTAGATTAGTAGTTTAGTTTTGTGATTGCAACTTGAATCTTATTATTTTATTACGTTGTTTTAAATTTAATATTATAATTTATACGAGTAATGTTTTAGGAATTAGTGTTATGCACCGTAGAAAAAATGGGAGACGCTTCAATGACTATTTCGGTTCAGTTGCCTTTTTGTTAAATTCTACTGAGGCTTTGTCTTTTGAATGAAAATTGCATTTAAAAGGAAAAAGAGCAAGACCAAAATTATAAATTTCACAGAAGGTATAATAAACATAAATAAAGATTTTATTATTAGTAGTAGTGTTAGTAGTGGTTGTGGTGGTGGTGGAGGTGGTGGAGGTTGTGGTGGTGGTAGTAGTAGTAGTTGTAGTAATTTGCTAGCACTGTATTATATAACTTCATGAATATCCCATTTTCGACATGGTTAAGTATTACCCTTTTACGAGTGTTCATGACTCAGCTTACCCAAAAATTAACATTACATCTCGCCACTGGGTATAGGCTGCATTTTATAATGGTCTATATATATCATTTACAAAATATAAGGGGGCAAGAGAATTGATAAAAGGCTATGGCAAAGGTTGTTCGTGGGTTATTCCCAGTGAAAGCCAGGCTTGATAGGTCTGAACTATAAAACAATAAACCTTCCTCTTCCTAGCAAACAAATCACACACAAAAATTTAGGAGGGTGGGCGAATGTTTGTGCATGGGCTTTAAAGATCAATTTTGACACTAAATGGGAGGAAACAATTATTAACTGGTACATAAGAGTTGAGTTCGGCTTGCCCTGGAAATAACCTATGAGTCACGACTGAGGTATGATATTTAAAATAAAAATTGTAATCTATAAGAGGGCACATTACATTGATTAAGTTAATGTGTGTATTTTATAAAGGCTACATACATTATTGAAGATAGAAAATAAAATGATAGATGAATATATAGTATATAAAATATGTTATATTGTTTTAAATAGGTTTGGTTCACTGTATAACAAAAAACATTACTTTAAAATTCAGTGTGACAACTAACTCTTTTTCTTTAAGGAACTGAAAGTTCCATAGCCACCCGTACATAAGCTCGCCATTCAACCCTATCCTGAAAAACCTTCATTCAATCCCTGAACTAAAATCGAACCTTCTTTAAATATATTTTCAAACTACCGGTATCCTCTCATTGACGTCTAGGCCTAACAATGGGTCTGGTTTCTTCAAGTTTCCCTATTCAAATTTGGTGTTCTATATTTGGTATTTTATAAATAGTAAATGTATATTATTGGAAATATACCTTGTAGTTTACAGGAGACCACATAATCAGGGGAAGCTTAATTTGGGGGGGGGGGCGCCAAACAGAGCACCGACCTAACCAACCTAACCTAATGTAGGCTGGGCGCTATAGTGGAGTTGCTAAGCATAACAATCATTCACTTTTTGATAATAAAATGAAATTTGACGTAATTGTATAATTTGTATGGTGAATAAAATAGGATATAGTGTAACTATTAAAAAGTTTTATTACATCCACCAACTTGAAAAAATGATAACTTAAGACAATTTATTTGCAATCATTTCGTTAACAAAACACGTTCTTATAGTTTTATTTGTAATCCTTATCATTAGTGGTGGCTCGTCACTTTAGAAGCTGGAGGGTGCAGCCGGCTTAGTTCAGTAATTATTTCTAAATAATATATTTAAAAGAAGAAACAAATTTTGGAATAAATTTTGTTAGATAGTAATTTATTTTTTCTCAAAAATTAACATCACAAACAACATGCAAAGGTAGAAAAGAATTAAAGCAATCCCAAAGAACGTGGATCTGTTGTAGAAACTCTGCAGCTGTGTAATGTGTGTAAATATATAGTTAAGTATGTTCAATGTCCTCACAAGCTCACAATCCTAATATGTAGGATACACAATATTTACATTATTTACACTTGCGAGAAATGACTTAGTACGCAATAAACAAAGAAATTATTTATATAAGAGGCTCGTACTCCTTTCCTTTAATTTAATGAACTTTTCCAGAACTCTGTCAAAGTCCTTTATTTATGTGATAAGTTCCTAGTTGATGGCTACCATCGCTGAAGGATTCAGTCTGTCATTTGTCGTCGTATTCCTTAGGAAAGTCTTTATTCTTTTCAATTTTGAAAAGCAACGTTCAGATTCAGCAGATGTCATTGGGGTCGTTATGATGATTTTTAGAAGCTTCGTCACCTCACTGAAAACTAAAATGATGTTATTTTTCTCAATGAAGTTCAATAGTTGTATTGCTCGTTTAATATCAAAGTCCTGTCGTCTGTACAGGGGCAGCTCGTCCCCAGGGCATGAAAGCACGCACTCACCACCCCCACGAACCCCCAGTTCCTTTTAAATGTATTATTCGCACTCTCACGACCATTTTATCTTACCATAATAGTTTCAAGAAAAATATGTCTTAGGTTTAAGTAATAGCAGTCAATGTTTTTGAAATGATATGCAGTCAGGCACGTGGCGGTCAGCGCCTTACATTGTGAATACCAAACCCTCCCACCCCTTCACCTCGTGTCAACCAAATGGCATGTAGTCAGGCACGCTGCGGTCAGCGCCTTGCATTGTGAAACCAAACATCTCCTTCCCTTTACCTTTTGTGCTCATCCTACAACGGCTAGCTAGCACTGCCTATTCTTCGTGTGAAGGTGCACTCCCTTACGCACCTTAAGGTTGAAAGTTTGTGAGATAATGTGTATAGCGTGAACCAGCAATAATTGTTGTCAGTCATCCTGCGTGTTCCTGCATCTTGAGGGTGTGTGTGGAGTGCGTGTTAATAATAATATTATATAGGGTTATTTTAGAATAGTGTTTATTTGAGTTATATGATTTAATATTTTTGTAACTAGGCTTAATATGAATTGTTCAATTCAGGCGCTTAAGACAACAAATGTTTCAAGATTAACTCTTGATCAAAAAAGAGAATTGAAATCATTAGGTAAGCTATGTCTTGAATTCTGTATGGAACAGTTGAAAGGAAGAAAAATGAAAATCGAGTTTTTAAAAGGCAGCTCAAGTCCAAAGATACATACCAAAAAAATGGCTGGATTTGTGGCTGTGATGGAGACAAATCTTTGTAATGTTTCCCGTGTATTTTGTTTTCTTTCAGAAACAGTGGTGAATGCTTGTGGATGGTAAAATGCTACAACGAAGTAAAACATTTAACAGAAAAAAAATTAAGAAACACGAAGTATCTGCGAATCACATGAATAGAGTCGTTGATCTTTCTTTGCTAGGCAAAGTAAACATATCGTCTAGTCTAGACTCACAATACAGAGAAAACCTTAAAAAACACAATACTCACTTTGTCAAAAATAGGCATATATTAAAAAAGTTGATTTCATGTGTAAAATTCTGTGGTGTTTTAGAATTACCTCTTAGAGGCCATGACTAATCAGCATCATCTACAAATCCTGGTGTATACAGAGGTATAATTAATTATACTGCTGAGCTGGATTCTGCAATGAGAGACTATTTAATACAGAATGGCATACTGGATTGCATATTTAATGTCTCTAGGGAGGAAATAGAAAAGCAGATACGAGATTCTGAATTTGTAGCCATCGAATGGGATGAGACAACTGATGTAAAGAACCATTGCCAGATGGTATTAGTTTTTAGGTAGTTGTTTGAGGGGTTGGTTTGTGAGAGGTTTTGGGGGTTTCTTATTCCTGAAGGAAGATGTGCAGAAACCTTAACAAAATGCATAATGGACCACATCAAAGCTCCTCTAGACACCAAAAGAAAGATTAATAGCACAGACTTATGATGGTGCTAATGTTATGAGTAGCTCTGTTGGGGGTGTACAGCCCAAGATTAGAGAAACATACCCATTTACCTATTTTGTACATCGTTACGCTCATCAGCTAAATTTGATATTGGAAAAAATCAACCAGTGTAAACAACAAAGTCAAAGTTTCTTTCTCAAACCTTTCTGCCATTCCCGCATTTTTTTTTCGCAATCATCTCTACAATCTGACGTTTTGGAACAAGTGGTACAAGTAAGACTACCCAGAATTGCTACAACAAGCTGGGATTACAACATTCGAACTGTTAACGTTGTGCACGAAAATAGAGATAAGTTGGAGGAATGCTTCGAAGTTCTCGAGGAAAAGTGCAAAAACAAACTTACTGTTAACGAGGCGAGTAGCCACAGAAGGGCTTTTCAGGACCCAGATTTCATGTTTTGGCTAACTCTTTTCCACAAAATTTACCTCACGTGGATATATTGTACAAACAACTACAAACCAGGAACCGAGACAGTGAAATGTGGCAAAATGACATTTGCATTTTTGAAAATGAGATGCAGAAAGATAGGGGGCAAGTAAATGAAATAGAGAAGCAAATAAACGAAGAGTTCCCTGAACAACCAATAAAAAGGAAAAGTAATGTTGAATGTAGCACCAGAGTGGGGGATGCTAAAGAAGTGTGTGATATCATTAAAACTCATGTAAAAGAAAGATTTGCTTTTACTGTTCATGTGGAGGCAGCTTCTTTGTTATGTAATAAGTCATTCCTCCAATTTTCTACTTGCTTTCCGGAAGAAAAACTCACGCGTGTAATCCAACACTACCCATTCATAGAAAAAGAAAAACCACAGATTTTAACATATGAAATCAACTTTTTTAATATGTGCCTATTTTTGTCAACGTGAGTATTGTGATTTTTAAGATTTTCTCTGTATTGTGAGTCTAGACTAGATGATATGTTTACATTGCCTAGCAAAGAAAGATCAACGACACTATTAATGTGATTCGCAGATACTTCGTGTTTCTTAATTTTTTTGTTAAATGTTTTATATCATTGTCGCCTTTTACCATCCACAAACATTCACCACTGTTCCTGGTAGAAAACAAAATACACGGGAAACAGTACAAAGATTTTTCGACATCACAGCCACAAATCCAGCCATTTTTTTGGAATGTATCTTTGGATTAGAGCTGCCTATTAAAAACTTGATTTTAAATTTTCTTCGTTTCACTTTGTTCCATACAGAATTACAAGACATAGCCTACCTAACGATTTCAATTCTATTTTTTGATCAAGAGCTTGATCTTGGAACATTTGTTGTCTTAAGCACCTGAATTAAACTATTCATATTAAGCCTAGTTACAAAAAATATTAAATCATATAACTCAAATAAACACTATCCTAAAATAACCCTACATAATATTATGATAAACCTACACTCCACACACACCCTCAAGAAGCAGGAACACTCAGGATGACTGACAACAATTATTGCTGGTTCACGCTATTCACATTATCTCACAAGCTTTCAACCTTAACGCCTGTTAGGGAGTGCACCTTCACACGAAGAATAGGCAGGGCTAGCTAACAGTAGCAGGATGTTGACAATAGGTGAAGGGAAGGAGATGTTTGGTTTCAAAATGCAAGGCACTGACCGTCGCGCGCCTGATTGCATGCCATTTGGTGATACGAGGTGAAGGGGTGAGAGGGTTTGGCTTTACAATGTTAGGCGCTGACCACCGCACGCCTGACTGCATGCCATTTCAAAAACATTGCCTGGTATTACTTAAACCGAAGACATATTTATCTTTAAACTATTATGGGTAGATAAAATGATCGTGAGAGTGCGAATAATTACATTAAAAGAAACTGGGGGTTCATGGGGATGGGGGGCGCGGGCTTTCGCTCCCTTGGGACGAGCCAACCCTGCTTTTCACTCTCATAAATTCTCTTGTTGAAACTATTTGCGAGTTTTTCCTTCAAATTATTACCTATCATGTCCAGGCTTCATTAGGTTTGGGGAAGTGTTGTAGTCGTAAATTAAGCAGTGCTGGAACGCAAAGCTGTATCCCCCCAAATTTTGGGAGGGGGGGGAACACAGACCCCAAACTGTTATAGGCAACAATATTTCACAAACAAAAATGCCTTTAGAAGTTATTTGGAGCATTTTAATGGTTACAAAGGCAGTAACTTACACCACTTCACCAAAAATTCCAAAAATCCGCATAGAGTACAGTAAATTTCATCAGAATTTATTGTATGAACATAAAGTTTTAACATAATATTGATATAAAATCAATTAGTTAACATAGAATTGAATAGTATACAACTTTACTAAAAAACATTTAAAAAAAATATATTTCCATGAAAAGCTCTAAAGCCGTACTGGGATGGCTCCCAATCCACTACAACCCTGGTTTGAGGATTATTTTAATATTTTTAGACCACAAAGCAATCCGCCCAGCGCAACATTTACATGACATGACATGGCTATGGAGTTTTTCCAGGTTTTCAGACAGAGAAGGTAAAATTAAAACTGTGTATAATGTTTTCTCTTAGTACTTTAATTCCAATTTTCTCAGCCATACATAATCTCTTCTCTACATACCCGACACTTGGTAATGTATTTTCACTGATACCTAGTGAATGATGAGATCCTCTCACTAATAAATCTTTAACAAATTTTGCTTACCCTGGTAATATGCCTCTCTCCATATTTCGTGGGGCTTATGGGAGAATGAACAAGTTATTGAAGTAACAGGTCCTAGTTAACAAGAAATTTTAACATATTTAAAAAATAATTTTAATATTGACTTACATACATCGAATAAGTTTCTATATAGTTTTTAAGTTGTGGTATCATAATTAAAATTAGAATTAATATATATTTTGGACATATTACTTTGTCATGCTTAAGTATGTTATTCAATTTATGAATCATAGCCCCATTCACATTGTTTATTTAGATGCATTGACTTGTTATGTTCAATCTGTTATATTAATGAAGCAAATATAATATTATTGTGTAGGATAAACAAATTTTTTCTGTTTAATTTTGACAAAGGTTATATATATATAACATTTGTCAAAACTAAACATATATACATATATATATATATATATATATGTAAAGCCTTTGTCAAAATTAAACAGAATTTTTTTTAATTCTACACAAAAATATTATATTTGCTTCATTCATATCACAGATTGAATATAAAAAGTCAATGCATCTAAATAAAAAATGTGAATTGGGTTATTATATATAGACAAATTTGATATCGAGTACTAAAATTTATCACATCAATGACTTCTTTTTCAGATTAAGCAGTCATTTTTCCAACAAAACTCACTAAATCCAATCATGAAGATTCAAAATAATAATACTAATTTACATTATACTTCTTATAGTCTAAGTAGTATGAATTAATGATTCAATCGTAAAATAAAAGTTATTTCATTGGTGTCTGTGTATGTATAGGCCTATGTGGAGCAATTTCAGAAAAAAACTATTCACATGAAAAGCTACAATTAGGGAGCATTAAATTTTACCATATTTAAACACAACTAAGAAACTTGTTGATGTTAGGTACTTTAGCAAAGATTGGTCAATGAAACCACACTAATATCTGTTCTGAATAAATAATTTCATCAGACAAACTGTTTAAATATTAATAGGAATTGGGGAGGAGTAACAATATAATTTTGAGGTTTGAAGTCAAACACAGAAGTTTATGTTCTAAATTGCTGTATCCATGTGGCATACTTGGCCAAATCAGTGTAGACAACAAATTCGCTTAGATCACAAGACCCTATGGTGTCTAGGAGAGAAAGGCTGACTACTCCTCTTAGATACCAGCGTTTTCCCGACCCTGTACCATCTGGGAGGGGAAGAATTAAGCCAGCTCCACTGTCGCCATTACATGGACCAGTTCCTGACAATAAATACAAACACGCTTTAGTATTGGAGAGCCCATAAATTAGCTAAAATTCAGCTTATATTTTGATATCAAGTTAAACTAAAGGTTAACTAAGTTGAAGTTAAAAAGGACCCAAAGTTAAATTTAATATTAATTTAGCTGACTGTTTATACTTATATTTACGTGGATATAGCAGGGTGTTTTGAAATGTACTTAAATATATTTAGGCTGGTAATAAATAAGACTTGGGGTTTAAGTAAAATACATATATAAAACAAATAAGTGTCAATTCACACATGCATAGATTTGTCAGTTTGTCATTTTAGCCTCGGACAACCGAAGCTATGATGGCCAGCTGAGGTTAAAACTGAAGGGCCCATCTGTTGAAAAGCATAGATTTGTGAAATAAAATAATAAGTTTTTCTTTGCATTTAAATGGAAAAGAATTGTTAAAGTGTGAATAATCCCAAATCATCAATTTATTACTATATTAAACTTTGATAAATCACATTAACTATTAGAGTGAGAATAAAGGTTGTATTCTTTAAGATACACTAACCCATACTGCACGATAGCTGAAGTAATCCAGGAGCTGGGAACCACTAGATTAATCCTCCTGGATTAAGTTGAAAGATGTGACATAAATAGTTTATCATTTTCAAAGCTGTAGTTTGAAAAAAAAAGCCTTGGTTTATTGAAATTATAGAATGAGTTACTGGTTATTCGATTTAACTATTAAAGTATTTAAGCGTTATATCTGTAGACAATCAAATGTTAATATTTTAATATATTAAATAGAGCTACATTATGTTTAAAAAATTTGGAAACATATTCTCAGCAATATAAAAGGTCTAGCTGTTATTTATGTATTGCAAAGTTTAAATTTCAAAACAACATAGTGATTCGTAATCTACATTCACCTAGGTATTGAACTATATTATTTGTTATGTACCTCCCAATTACTCCGAAAGCAGCAAGCGTACCCTGTTAGGCTCGATAATGATGTAGATATAAGACAGAGAAAGCGTGGTAAGTCGAGCTTAAAATTAGTCTTGACATTGGAATTGAACTCATGATCTCTAGGCTTTCACGCAAGCCTTAATTGTTTTTATTTTAAATGTCATTTTTCCATGTTTTGATGTCAATGACATTCATTTAGCCAAACGTTTAACACATGATTCTACAAAAAGGATAATTAAGTCGTTTAATAATACAATTAAAACAATATAAAATATCATCGTATAGGCCTATTTAACTTCGTGGTTCAGATTAATTTGTTATATTCTTTTAAATTAAAAATAAAATATTGTTGAATATTACTTTATTTACTGGCATCACATATAAATGCTATTTGTTGATATTAACCGTTTACTAGTTATTTCCTCCCCTATTTAGCTTTACCCTTCTCTACTTGATTGCAGCTTTCTCGGAATTCGCTACCCCCCTAACCTCGTCCACATATCTGTATACCTCAGTTTTATCTTCTTTGGTGCTGACTGACAGCTCACAGCTGACTTCTGACAGTCAACAGTTAGGTATATACCTAAATTTTGACTGTCAGAAGTGACAACTGCTAAAGACATGGTTTTTGCAGATCATATGGTTCGGCGTAGGGATACATAATTTGGTCTGGTAGCTTTTCAAAGCCGTCAGAAGTCAGCTGTGAGCTGTCAGTCAGCACCACAGAATATAAAACTGAGGTATAACTTCCTCAACTCAACACTTTGGCACCGTGTGTTTGGTTCTCTGTGAACAGTGTGTTGTAGAGTATTCTCTTATGGTAGGGTGGAAGAGGACGCGAGAAAAGGCCATTGTTTTTGCAGTTTTTATAGCAAAACTTTTTTGGCAAGAATAAATAGAATATTGTTCCAGTAGTAACATAGAGTTTGATTTTCTTCACATGGTGATATAAAAAGTTGTTAAATATCTGTCAAGGGTAATTTGATGACAGCTTTTTCTCTTCATTTAAAAAGTTTCTCATCTAATGCCGCTATGTTTATAATAAATATTCAACAACTCTTGAGGTCATGTGAAGAAAATTAAACTCTATGTTACTAATGGAGAAATATTTGATTTATTTTGGCCAAAAAAAAAATACTTTTCTAATAAATAATAATATTATTATTATTATTATTACTATTGTTTAGAGGCCCATCGACACAATGTGGTCATTAGGGCCTTGACATTTAAAGATACAGTAAAATCCACATGGGGAAGAAATGTGAATAGTACACCCATGTTTTTTAGTGATACACCTTAGTAGGGATCATTTACGGTCTTCAGGGCGGAAGTGACGCCATAATAGTGGGATGGGTAGTTTTTGGAATAGGGCCTTATACATAGGTACGGTTTTCAGGGCAGAGAGGGGAAGGTAGGGGAGGTATTGGCATGAATAAATAGAATATTGTCCCAGTAGTAACATAGAGTTTGATTTTCTTCACATGGTGATATAAAAAGTTGTTGAATATCTATCAAGGGTAATTTGATGATAACTTTTTCTCTTCATTTAAAAAGTTTATTATCTATTGCCGCTATGTTTATAATAAATATTCAACAACTGTTAAGGTCATGTGAAGAAAATTAAACTCTATGTTACTACTGGAGAAATATTTGATTTATTTTGGCAAAAAAAAATGCTTTTATAATAAATATTATTATTATTATTATTATTATTATTATTATTGTTTAGAGGACCTATCGACACAATGTGGTCATTAGGGCCTTGACATTTAAAGATACAGTAAAATCCACATGGGGGAAGAAATGTGAATAGTACACCCATGTTTTTTAGTGATACACCTTCAAATAAAAAACCACAGGTATATGCACTAAATTAAAAATACAGAACAAACATTTTAAATATAATAAGTTTGTTAAAATGACAAAACAATCATATTAAAATATAAAATGATAAAAAAACAAAACAGACATGTTAAAGCATAATAAAAGACGTGTTAAAAAGACAAAACAACATATTAAAGTCAACTAAAAATGTTAAAAATAATCTCAATATGAGAAAAAATCCAAATGATCCACTTTATAAGAGTGACTCAGATGGCATTAAAAAGATCCGCCTGGCGTATAAAACGGAGTAAACAAATAACTACATCCGCGCTATCGCGTAGTAAAAAACGTAGGTCACCTTTAAAATCAAGAGCCAGGCGGATAGGGGCATATTTACGACACTCCACCAAAATGTGGTACACACTAAGGGGAGCATCGCGAAACTCACACGTTGAAGGTGGATCCCCTCTTAATAAAAAAACCATAGGTCAGTGATGTGTGTCTGACGCGGAGCCTTTTCACGATGACCTCCTCTCTTCTCGACTTTCGTATAGAAGAGGGCCATCGCGACACACCGTCCCTTATGGAAAGCAGCTTGTTCTGAGCAGGGGTTGAATCCCACTGCTCGTACCAGGTGCGTAAGACACCACGCCGAACACAACCCCTTAGATCTTAAATCATGACACCCAAACTCGCCTCTGGAGGCAGTCGTGCTACCTCCTTGGCCGCCTGGTCTGCCAGTTCATTTCCTGAAGGACCAGCGTGGCCAGGAATCCAGCAAAAGGCGAGCCTGGTGCTTAATGAATCAATTTAAAAAAAATTGTTCTTGTATCATCTGCACAAGTGGATTCCATGAGTACAGAGTGGACAATGCTAGCATAGCACTCATGGAATCCGTGCAGATGAGAACAGAACGGTGACACGATAAATAAAACACAGAGATTTAAAAATGGCGTATAATTCAGCCATAAAAACACTGGATTCACTAGGTAAACCAAATTTAAAATTGTTTCCCCCTACAACAAATGCGCATCCCACGGAGGCCCCACACTTGGAACCATCTGTATAGATGCGCTTAAAGCCCTGAAAGCGAGTGGAGAGGAGCTCGTTAAAGGTCCTCTCATATATAATTGACGGGGTGGCAGGTTTAGGGAGCCTGGCAAGATCAAAATGGCATTGAGGTAGGCGTATCTTCCAGGGAGAAACTCGACCTGGGCATAAGGGGATAGCCTTTGGCAGGACTATCCCACACGTGTCAAAAACCGATAGTATCCTGATCCCAACTGGCCTTGTACTACGTCATTTTGTTTCATACAAGACATGGTTGGGGGGATGAAACACAGGATGGTAGGCAACATGCTCTGACATGCAGTGTAGTTTCGACACGTAAGATGCCAGAAGATAGGACAGCCGGTAAGAGAGATGGGGCTCATCGGCGTCAGAACAGATGCTGACGACTGGACTGGTATGAAATGCACCAGTAACCAGTCGTATGGCAGCATGGTGGACACAATCCAGCATCTTTAACGCCGAGAATCTCGCTGATCCATAAACGAAACTGCCATAGTCTAGTTTAGATCTTACCATAGGTCCTATACAGGCGCATCAAGGTTTCCCTATCAGCACCCCAGGACCGACCGCTAACCACTTTGAGCAGGTTGAGTGCTTGTATAAACCTCAATTTCAGGTCTTTGATTTGGGGGATCCAAGTTAATTTAAAATCAAATAAAATTCCCAGAAAACTCACGGTCTCTGAGACTGGTAAAACAATGTGGTTAATTAAAATCCTGGGGGCTGGTTGTATTCCACGCAGTATGTGGAAGTGAACGACTGTCGTCTTGGCTGCAGGGAAGCGAAAGCCATTACGCGATGCTTCTATTAAATAAAACCCTGTAAAAACACCTTTTCTCATGTCCCCTTCCATCCTACCTTTAGCTCACGTCATGGTGAACTTCTCTCGCTCTTTCTCACTGGGAAATGAACTTATTCACTTCAAACCATCTCTACCAGATTTTCATGTGTATCACCTCATCAAGACAATATTCAAAGGTAGGCTTCATCCACAGATATCCTCTAGTTCGAACCCAGTCTCTGTTTTAGTTTAACTAAAACTGATCCTCCAGAAACACATATACTAATTTTAAATGTAAATTTAAATTTGATAATCAGATCGCCTAGACAAACATTATTCTGAATAATCAGCCATTACTATTAACTTGAAGTTTATTTGCTACGGTCAATATTTTCTTTGGATTATTTTAAATTTACGTTTGAGTCCAATATAATAAATGATGAAAGCTAACGCTGACCTTCTCATCCTTTTGTGGATGGTCAAAACGAGCGCTATGGCTATAAATAGTAATTATGTGAACATGGATATTGAAGTTACTGAAGTTAAAGGAAATGCACTAGCTGTGGTAGTAGAACAAGTGTGATTTTTTAAGTCTTAAGCATGTACGAAGAGATTAACAAAGGAATTTCAGAAGCGGAGTTGATACCTTTATCTTAAGAAATAACCCGCCTAAGGTCTCAGTGCAATATACGATATTAACATCCAATCATAGTATTTACAATATTATAGAGCAAAGGGTGGAGGTGAAGTGAAGGTAATCTAGAAGTGACCTTCCAAGAACATCACTTACGATTTGTAATCTAGACGTATTGTCAATGTTGATAGACCTGTAAAATTGAAAGAAAGCCTTTACAAAGCATACATCAATACTATGTATATTATGCGTAGTAACGAGCAGATAATTATTTGCTCTCAATATCACCAAGGAAATTATCTCGAAGCTAGTGGATTGTCTGGTAGAGAAGAGTCAAACTAAGATCGAAAACTTTTTTAAAATCAGCGTATAAACAGAACGGATAGTAAGACGCGGTGCTAAGTATTATTTTTTATAAAATTAATATACAGGTGCTTTTAAGAGATCTAGTAGGAAAACTAACATCATAGGGATTAGCTCCATAAATCCTTATTGGTCTTGATTCCTTAAGCTTTAAGTTGGAGAGGGTGGAAAAGTATGAAAGCGTTATAAATACTTTAAACGATATGATGGGGAGAGATATCTTATCAGTTATAATAATGAAGAGCAATCGATTTTACAACGTAAAAAGTTTACCTGTAAACAACATTATATTAACAACATTGTCCTCGGGAACCATACCTAAAGCGTATGTGAATTCGATTACTATCGAAATTTCACATATAGCTATCTACATTCTACACCTAGCGCAAAGTGAAATTGAGTTATCTCAACTATAACAAGCATCTGCTAGAGTTGTATTTTTAAACATCTCGAAATCGATCCAATACTACTTATGGTGTACACTAAGACGCAAACGTAGTAGCTCTCGAAGACACTCGTATCTCGTTCAATGGAAATGAGGGTAATTACCTTTCAGAAAGGTTACTTTACATTAAATCAAGAAGGATCTTGAAATCCTTAGGTATGTGCCCGAATAAATGAACACACACTGTTTTAAGAATTAACTTTATGAAAGTTTTAAGACACACGTTGGACCAAATTGTTTACGTATAATCAAAATGATGTTTGACGAGGAGGAGAATGGAAGTATGTTCAAAACGGAGAGAGCAATAATGATTACAATTACGATTACTGTAGTCCTATCAAGCTGATTGAGTGTTTACGTTTCCTTCATGCATGGACCCAAGTATGTCAGTCCACGCATGACCACATTGTTTCATCGTCGAAGAATTGCGTGAGGCCAGTATTATTCTATAAATTATGTAATAATTACATATTAAATATGTCATCAAAGTAGGAATTCGCGCGTGAACTTCATGGTCTCACAAGACGTAATTTTACTAGGAGGTACGTCGGTGTATGAAGACTGAAAGAAATGCTACAGGTTGACCTTGTGAAGATAATACCCTACTACAGATCCAACCGAATATACAAATACTAATATATGTATATTCCAAACAAGCGTGGGCCGTACCCATCAAGGCTAAGACGTGGAAGAAAGTCACCGCAGCTATGGTGCACGTTTTCCGTCAAGTCCTAGCAAACGTTTTCCCTCCTGTATGTCAAAGACTTAAAATTTTTTAAAGCATCTACAGATAGATAAATGATAAGAGTTTTACAGCTTCAATTTAAAGGCGCTCATGAGAAGGAAAAGGCCATATCATTTACTATTCGGCACATAAAGTGTCAAGGAAAGGGTCGTCAAGCGTTTCAAACATACGCTCAAAAACATGATGTGGAAGAGATTCACCACTAAAGGACCATACATATGGATCATAATGATAGAGTCTTTACTCATCGAATATAAGCATTTGGTTCATTCTAATATTAAATTGAGATCTATTGATTTCAATTTAACAGTATTATAAATACTATCCTCCTACATTCCAAAAAATATACCCAGCACCAACCAGGTTTAAATTTCGTAATATCGTACGTATCAGAAAACAGAAGAAGGTTTTTGCCAAATTGTAGCTTGTCTGTGAAACTATTCAAAATATGTAAGGTGATTGAGACGATTCCAAAACGTTTTCGCTTGAAGACAATTGGGGGAAAACCTATCCAAGGAGGATTATAAGCTCAATAACTAGAAATTACCTCGCAAAAAGACGTTTACCTTGCGAAGAAGATCATCAAATGAGTAGGCAGGCATGCGTCTACATACTAACATCTTAAATATTCAGTCTAGATGCAAACAGGGAATAAGATGCTAACGACTGAAATTTGCTCAGCAGAAGAACGTGGATTGCTTACGCGTGGATCGATAAACATGCCCAACATACTTAATATTGCCTCCTCTGCCTGTGGGGATTGGTAGGGGAGAGGGCAGGGTAAAAAAATTGATGCAAGGATTAGGGTCAAAGGGTAAGTGGAAGCATGGGAAGGCAGGAATAAAATTTAATGGAATAAAGGGGAAGTCTAAATTAATTTTCAATGGATATCAAGGTGGAAGAAAACGGTTTGGGGGTCCTGACCTATCTGGAATTTAATTTACATCCTAGGGGTCATAAAAACACTTATTAGCTAAATGTATAGAAATATTTTTTAGCAGAAGTCTCCCCACACCCTAGAAAAACTTTCTTTCTACACCTTTATTGGACATATAAATAATTTAAGCATATGATTTATTGAAACCTT
>CABFWO010008174.1:0-19564 GCA_902155825.1 Timema genevievae | reverse complement strand
ATCCTAATAGACCTGTCAAGTGAACATTCAGTCAGTTATCTTGAAGTACTATTATCCTAATAGACCTGTCAAGTGAACATTCAGTCGGATATCTTGAAGTACTATTATACAACACATATGACGCTTGACACATGACTGTAGGCCTCCATAACCCACTGGTGGAGGGATAAGGGGGACACTCCTCCCGGAAATAATCTCCTCCCCCCCTTCCCATAGGAATTAAACTTGCCCCCTCTAAATGTACGTATTTCACTCCTTAGGACATTCTCAAGTATAAATCTGAAATATTCCCTTGTTTCAAATTCTAAACTGCTATTAGAGGAATTTAATTTTTGTTAAATATATCGGTCAAGGCCACTACGAATGGCATCTAGAATTGTCTGATTTAAAAAAATATTTATTGAAGTACTTGTCTAATCATGTAGTACTGTCCAATATTCCATTCCATTTAGTGCTCATACCGGCGGGATAGTTTGATCATCTCCTAAGTTTATATCCCTATATCAACACGTCACACAGTGTCACAATAGAAGCAACATCAACACGTCACAATGTGTTACAATAGAAGCACCAGACCTAGGTCAACTTTTGTCTATCACTCGAGTTCATTCTCATGAATGATGAATACTAACCTAACCAGCTATTTTCATGTATGGCCGTGCTTGTGCCAGGTTCTGATGGAAACTGCGCTATTCAGGAATGTTGGCAAACCTGCAGTTCACTCAATCAACTGTAGTATTAAGTAGTCTTGGGTCAACTTACAGAGCTGACACAAACTAAGACACGGGATAGCCCATCACTGTCAAACCATTCGAGACTGACGCCTTTATCCTCATGAACATTTGTGCGGGTGGTGGAGAGGGTAGATTAAACATGAACAAATCAAATATTAAAATATTAATAAATAATTGCCCTTCCTTCAGAAGCAATAGACCTACTGGATTAACACAAGCTATTTAATCTAGTTGTATATAATAATAAGGCGTAATTTTAAAATGCATCAAAATTTGCCTTTAGATATGATGAAAATCACATTGTATAAAATCTCCTCAATGCATTTGATCCCACTGTTCCTAGGCCAGAGACCATCACTTTATCGCACATCTAACTTGGTGATTGAACTAATAATTAACAATACAAACTAATTATTAACAACCTTATAACGCTCATGGGTTATGTTTGTATTTATGATGTAATCTGGTTTTATTTATTTATTCATACCCTACAAATTTCAGTTCATGTTCGGTAATACAATGAGAGTAACTTATGCTAATATTATTCTAGATATTACAAAAGGTCGAGTAGTATAAATATTGACACTTAGTGTTAAAACTTATTTCTAATAGCCTACTAGTTTTGTTACAGTTTTGTAGAAACATTGGATGCTCAGGATTAAAAATTTTGGTTGCCCAGAAAATGATTCTTCCACCTATTTCTGAAAATGTTAACAGATTTTAAATCTTTAAACTCTGATGACATCTCATTCCAAACCCTAGCCGCTTAAAAGTTAAATGAGTTTTCAAATTTTTTAGTTCGAAGTTTTGGTACTTGTAGAGAAGTTCTATTTCGTGTTTTATATTTATGTATGAAATATATTATTGTCACTTCTGAGTGGATAAGACGGGCATTTCGATCCTATAATTTTATAAAGCCGTGAACTAAAACTCAAAAGACGACGGTTTTCCATATTCAGCCACTTTTTTTTTAGGTTATTGCTAACATGATCATATTTTTTAGGTTAAAAATAAATCTTAAGATTTTTTGTCTATTTTTTGGAATGACGTTATCTTTTAATTCTATGTTAACTTTTCCAGGAAATTTCCCCAGTCCATTAAAAACTTCAGTATGTTTAGCGATAGCATCTGCTTTGCTTATATGCTCTGTAATATAATCTATTCCTATTTTTTGCTAACAAGTTAAGTTTAAGACAATCACTTAAGCCTAGCAAAGGTACTGAATTTACATCTGCTACCACAAATTTAATCTGTTGATTTTGCTCACTACGAGAAGAGCAATTTATTATTAGTTATTACTATTCCCTCAGGCTTAATTTTATTTTTGTCCCCAAAAGCTACCAATATAGCACTAGTTTCAGTGAACTTGTTTTTGTTCTCAAATTTATTGTACACACTTAAGAAAAGAATACTAGTTTCTTCTCCTGTATCCAATTTAAAATTAACTTTTTGTTCATCCAACAAAACGGTTTAAAACCAAGAAACAGTGTTTCCTACGCTGTCAATTTTAACCGCAGAATTTAGTTCTTATTTGTCAATATTAGTTAGGCCTGTTTGAATTTTATCAATAAACAAATGATTAGAAAATTCACTTTCTAGCCTAAGGCCTGCTTCATTTTTCCAGTATCCATTAGATATTTGATAAATTTTTATTACATTATTTGGGTCAACTTCTACTTGACCGTATATTTGTGTTCATCTCTCCATTAGAAAACTAATTTAATAAACTTCTGACACAAATACACACCTAACCTATCTAAGATAACTGCACCTTTGTGTTATATTACTAAAAATGATATTGACTGGCAGTGGCTACCTGAATATGAACAAGCGCTTAATCTGTTAAAAAGTGAGTTAGCCAAAGCACCGGTAAATTTGATAGTTCTAAACCGTTAACGTTACAGTGCGACTCCTCTAAGGACGGCCTTGGAGTTTGTATTTTACAAAATGGACACCCTGTCTCGTATGGATCTACAAGTCTTACAAAGACTGAACAAAGATATGCTCAGATAGAAAAAGAACTTTTAGCCATAACCTATGGCCTTGAAAAGTTTCACCAGCTAACCTATGGCAGACCTGTACATGTTCAAATCGACCACAAACCTTTAGTAACCATTGTAAATAAAGACATTTTTTTTCTAAAGTGTCTTCTAGGTTGAAAAGATGATTGCTTAAATTAATTAAGTATCAAATAAAAATTTCTCATGTACTTGGTAAACAAATGTTTATGGCAGATACCTTATATAGAGCTTACTTAAAAACACCCAGTTAAAGATGATCCAGAATTAACATAATTAGTTCATTCACTAAGTAACTACTTACCAATGACTGAAAAAAAAAAACTAAGTTCAAAATAGAAACAGAAAAAGAACCAGATTTAAATTTGGTCAAATACTTTTTTGTAAATGGCTGGCCAAACATAAAATCCAAATGCCCTAATAATGTTAAATATTACTTTAATTTACAGGACAAAATTACTGTAGAGTATGATCTGTTATTTTTAGATGATAAACTAATTGTATCAATTTCATTAATAAAGGCCATGTTAACCTTAATTCATGAAAGTCATTTAGGGATTGAAAAATGTAAATCAAGAGCACGACAAGTGCTGTTTTGGCCAGGTATGTGCAAAGAAATCCAATAAATTGTACTTAAGTGTAAAATATGTGAAAAATTTCTCAAAAGTAATGTCAAGCAACCTATGATTAGCCATCCACCACCTGATAGGCCTTGGCAAGAATTAACCACAGATATACTTGAATTTGGGTCCGATGACTATTTGGTTGCAACTGATTATTATACTAGATGGATAGAAATAGAAAATTTAAAAGGTAAAACAGCTAATCATACAATTCAAAAATTCAAATCTATATTTTATAGATTTGTAATACCAGACATTTTGATTTCAGATAACATGCCTTTCAACAGTTTGGAATTTAGGAATTTTGAATTAGATTTTGATTTCCTAACTGTAAAATCAAGTCGACTTTACTCTCGGTCTAATGGACTTGCGGAAAAGTGGGTTTCAGTAGCTAAAAATACTTCGAAAAGATTACGAAGGAGGTCAAGATATTTTTATATCACTCATGGAATACAGAAACACTTCAACTAAAGATATAAACTTATCTCCAGCACAACTTATGTTAAACAGAAGGATTAAAAGTAAAATACCTACCTCATCTAACCTACTCAAACAAAATAATTATGATATCAATATCAAAGCTAAACTTATATATCAAAAAACACTAAGACAAAGTTGTGGTATGATAGGGGTGCTAAAGATTTACCTGATTTACAATCCAAAGAATCAATTTTAATACAAAAAGACAAAGTTTGGGAACCAGGTCAAATAGTAAACAAACACTTCACACCCAGATCTTTTATTGTAAAACAAAGTGAAGGTAGGGAAATTAGAAGGAATAGGAAAGTATTAAGGAAGTCATTGAATCCACCTCCATCCTTTTATAATCCAGAGCCCAACATAACCTAAATGAGCCAATCCCTCAAACTACAATATGTAGTCCTAGGCCTATCCAACCTGAGCCTATTCCTACAATACAGCAAACCAGTCCTCAACCAATGTCACCTCCATCACTAACTATGCCTGAACTTGCATCTCCTAAAAGAACTTCCAGAGTTGGTAAGATAATAAGAAAATCTATGAGACTAGATTTATAAAAATAAGAAAAGTGTTTTTTTTTCATATAACAGTGCAATGATTAAATTAACTTTGTTGGAGGGGAGATGTTGTATATTATAAAATGTTAAATACATAAATTATATATTTGACTAGAGTAGTTGAGTCACATGACTAGAGTAGTTGTGACCAATATAAAAATGAGTGCAGGGAAGGAGACGAGGCTTTTTACATTCAATTATATATTGTATACTTTATAGTTGAATAAAGAAATAACTAAATACAACTATTACCATGAGAGCTCAGAACTTCCCACTGAAATTATAATAGGACTCCATTGGAAACACTCCGAGCGACCTTTCACCGCGTTTTAAAGGTCACAACTTGATTTCAAATATCAAATATGTGTTTTAAAATCAATTTCAATCAACTTTATTGAAAGTGAATTTGATATATATCATTAAATTACGTTTAAAATATTATTAACTGCTTATTTTCCAAACAAAACAAAACAAATAAAATGGATATTAAATATATGACTGAACCATTCCCGACTCTATAATTTACATTCAAATATTGGTTAGCCAGTAAATTTTGAAAAGTTTATTTTTAGTAAGAAACTAGTTGTAGAACTGGAGCACGTTTCCCTTGAATAACTAGCTCTAGCCTGGGAGGTCGAAACACGAACACACTCTGGATAATATATAGAGTAAAAAAAACACAATCATAAGTAATGTGTGAAGTACCAAGCCAAGATTCAAACTTAAGACTTCCCCCCCATTGGATCGAGTCGTCAATAACTCCTGCAAGTAGGTACATAGGCTAGATGTGAAACAGTCTTGCGCGGCACATTGTCCACACTACACGGCGCGTCCCACCGTACAGTAGGAACAGTAATACGGAAAGCACATGATTTATTAATGTTGATATAATTTAATGAATGGCATGCAATTAGGTGGAATATTTATACATTTTAATCCTAAATTTCTCCTTACAACTATTTTATTTGACTCATTAAAAAGTGGGTGGATTAGCCATGTGTAAATAATATTATTTGAACTAACGTGTAAGTTATTTTCATAATTGTGATCAAGCTTTCTAAGAACAACTCCTATTTATTATAATCATTATTATTAATAAATGAGATCGCAACAAAAAAAAATTGCTTCACACTATTTCAAATGCTAAATATTACTTGACTAGATTTAATAAATTAATATATATCCAAAATAAAGTGATATGTTCAAAGTGATTGTTATCTCCGCTAAAGGATGTAGGTTATTATGTAAGAGGGACTATATTCAGTTAGGTGTAGAGCGAATACAAAGTGAAGAACTACACTTCATTTTGCAATACATCAGCAATAATAGATGTTATTTTTTTTTAAATCTCTCAACTTTATTCAACGTCAATCGACGAACAATGGTAGTGTGGATTAGGATCTGGAAACTAATTTAGTCCGTTGTTTTGCCACCGAATTGTGCGATTTGTTGTATCGCGTTTTACTCGCTAAGGGAAGAAGAAATGCCAATCGCGGTTAATATTCCAGACAGACCCTTTCTGAGAGCAGTTCCACGACCTAAATTCCACAAGAGAAACATCGCATAGTCTCTGCCTCTTTCTGACTGATAGTCGACCCCCGTCGCTATCACAAACTAAATAAATGGAAATAGAATAAAATAAAACTCGGAACGCTTTTTTTTCTTCTCATGCAGTTTCCTTCCAACCTTTCTTTTTATCGTGGTAGTCTCCCCCTCCGGAGAGGTGCTGTATACGTGCTAGGCTGAGAATATAACAATGTTCTTAAACCTGCAACAAATTACACTCTAAGTGTGTGTGACTCAATACTGGTAAAGCATTTTATCTGCAAACATTCGATAAATCCACGTTATATTTGTAGCTTCTGAGGGGAGCCTTTCTTTACCTTGCTACGTTCTACGTGCTACGTGACTTGTATTAACCAGGAAATAACCAAACTTGCTATTTTACTTCAAACCCTTTTATATTTCAAAGTAATAAAAAATCATACTAATGCAATATGCATGCATGATTATTAAGTCATGTATGTGTCCAGTATAATTTGGGTAATACTAGGTGGATTCTTAACAAACTTTTACAAAAACAAACTTTCATAAACTTTCAAAGTACAGTAAATATTGAAATACCACTGTCAACGATTAGAAATATATGTTGTTACAATTTGTAACGTAAAATTATCAACAAATATACACAGATTAACCAATATTAAAGCTTATGAGACATTCTACTACCATCTTTTTCTAAAGAAATTTAATAATAATTATATTTATTGGTCTACAAATTATTTTATTTTGTAAACAAAAGTTCTCAAAATCTACTATATTTAATCCAAAATAACTGATGGTGCGAAAAAAACAATATTTACAAAATGTTGTTTCCAAATTTTGAGTGGTCAAACGTTGGTTTGAATATAACTTAAGCCAGAAAAGCAGCAGCATGGATTAATAAACCCAATCTTGGCGCCATTACATTCTACTAGAAGGTAACTAGGGTCCGTCAACCTATCGGGCCATTAGACAGTGGAACTCTCAACCTACCGGGCCATTAGAAAGAGGAACTCTCAACCTATCCAAGCCAAAGTATACTGGGCTACAAAACCCGGAAGCGCACACGAGCTCTACTTTTTTATTTGCGTTGCGAGAAGAATCAGCCCCAACTGACATCGTTTGGCTGTAGACAGCTCTCTCTGTCTTGTCCATGGAGGATACATGTTGGAGAGTGATCTCTATGTCTTTTTCATGGAGGATACATGTTGGAGACAACTCTCTCTTTCTTGTCCATTGAGGATACATGTTGGAGAGATTCCTCTCTGTCTTGTCCATGGAGGATACATGTTGGAGACAGCTCTCTCTGTCTTGTTCATGTAGGATACATGTTGGAGAGGTTGCTGTGCAACAAACCCGCTCTCTCCATCAAAATTTAATTCTTGCTACAGCCTTGATTGAATGTTTACCCTAAAGTAAATGGCTGGGTGTGCCAATGATTAAGTAAATCATATTAAATATATTTTATTTTACCTTATCCTTCTAAATCATCTTGCAATAGTTGGCACAGTGCTTAGCTTGCTTCACATGAACAGCATGACCTGGGGTGTAAAAACCCAAACTCATTGGTGGGCGGGCGAACGGAAAGGAATGTGTTGCAACCACCTAGACATTGGGCAAGGTCATTAGAGCCTCCCTAGCTTGCCTTGCAGTTTTCAAGCAGTAAGCCCTGGATTTCTTATTGTGTCAAGAAGAGCCTTTTGGAAGAAGAATTACTTAAAACACAGTATTCTTGGTATATGAACCAATATTAGTTTTAAAATTAATAATTAATTACATTTATATTTATTAACAATTCAAACATTAGTATTTACACAGTTAGCATAAACAACATTGAATTAAATAAAAAACTAGTCCATATCATTATGTGTATGCGGCGCAGGACTAGCATAACCGGAGAATAAGCCACTGCAGAGGAAGTAGAGGATGTAGAGAACGGGCCTTGGCCCAGATAAGGCTACATCTTGAAGCATTAAGTCACAGATGACCTTTAACGTCACTCAAGAAGAGAATAACAAAAAAGATATGGCAACAATATTCAATTAAAGATTATGCTAAAAATATTCTTAGCAGAAAAAGTGAAGAAGCCGTATCTATCAAGATTGCACAAGATATTCTCTCAGATCGCAAAATTGAGGGAAACTTGGCATATGTCAAGGCTAATTTCAGTATTTTGACCGTAACCATAACAAACTTAGAAAAGAAAGGTGTATCATTGTCTAACGCTACAGCTATTATCACAACATTACAGGATAACCTCAAGAAAGCTTCAGGCAAAATTGGAGAAGCAGTGTTTGCAAAACTTCAGAATGTGTTGATAAAAAATTCGAGATTCAAAACAAATAGTGTGTAAAATTGCTGAGTGAGTCTTTAGAAGATATTGAAGAGGACATATCGCCAGGTGATATTCCATACTTCAAGTATACTCCAATAACATCCATGGATGTAGAGCGCAGCTTCTCCAGGTACAAACACCTCTGGGCCGATAATCACCGATCTTTCACACCTGAGAATCTGAAGATGACCTTTGTTGTGCATTGCAATGCAGAATAAGGTGAAATCTAAGATGTACTTTTATTTATATATCATTCTCACATGCACACAAATGTTCTGCCTATTTTATTATTTTTAGTGGGCAGATTGGTTATACAATATTTATTAATTTATTTCGCCTTTTGCAGGATTCCCCCATTACCATAATTGGACAATAATTATGATAGTAATTGGATTTTAAATGTATTATTAATTTTTAAGAGCATCTTTTGTATTTTTAGAATAAAAAAATCCGAGCTTTAAAGTGCATATTTTTTGTTTTTAAGGGCATTTTTCTTATTTTTGAAAGCATTAATACAAAGTTTTTAAGTGCATTTTTTGTTTTTTTTAAGGGAATCAACTTCCGGGCCTTGGCGATAACTTCACCAAATTCATTTTGTATCGCCCCTGGCGTACCCTTGAAAACGAGCTAGATTCTAAATGTTCCCTCATGAACTGCCCTTATTGAGCAAGTAAATCTAGCATCTCAATATAGTTGCCCTTGCTATCGGAACTTTCATCTTCACAATGACCACGAAATACCTGAAGTTCTTGTTTGCCGAGATGACACACCACGTGATGTTTGTTTGTTTTCCTACCAAAGTTTTTGTTGTAGAAATACCTTGACTACTCCATTCAAGCTCCCCTCCAAACAAAAGACAAAACAATCCTAAAACTGTTTATAATTTTGGAAAGGCATTGCTAGTATTTAAATGGGAAAAACCACCCATTGTCCTAAACTTCCGTGTGTGGATACTAACATTTGTAAAAATATTAGCGGTTTTGTTTACGACACTTTAATATAGTCTAGTGTTCTTTTAGTTACTAGTTATACTTAAACAAATAAAAAGCTATAGTTTGAGAAAGTGCTCTTCAAATTATATATTATTACTTTTTTAAACATGGTACGTACATTACGTATTTTCTTTTAAGTTTTGTAATTAAGGAAGGCAAAAACTTGTAGCTCATGTAGTAGGTCAATTGCTTCATGCGTGAATTATTTTGACACAAACCCTCTCTCAAGAGCCAAACCACCCATCACCACCCTCCACCCCCAAGTCATTTGCACCACGCTCAATAGAGACAGCAGGTGAAAACGCAACGCTGCCAAACATAAAACCAAATCAAAACTATGCGCAACATATTAAACATTATTTTATTAAATTAATATTTTACACGTTGAAAATTTATTGATGTTGTATTGTTCAAGATAAATATGTTTTTATGAATGAGACCAATAATTAATATTTTGTTAATCAAATATCTAAACCTCAACTAAATTTGACAACTTTCTTTGGAGACTAGGTTCTTCTCATGGCTATGAAAGGCACCAGTGAAGAAGGTATGGAGGGGAAGTAAACTTAAAAGGGAGAAGAAAACCAGGGGAGAACGTCAGCTACAAAATAAGCGGAGTCCCAATAGGAGAAAGTGAAAGGGAAAAATAATGTTATCTTCGTTCAAGAACAAATTGTTTATATTTTATTCGTGGCAGAGGTGCAGTAAAATCTATCATTTTTTGTATAAACTTGTAGCATTAGGCTACAATAAAGTGGACAGAGACTGGTTACTTACCCCATTGTATCACAATCTAGCACCGATAAAGAACGCCAACACGAGCTAATGTGTAACACGACTACGCGCACCAGCGGGCTAAATTACACTGATCGTCTGTGTATTGTGAAATTGTGCCAAAGAACTTGATTTGCTAAGAGCTCAAGCAACAAAGACACGTCACACGACCATGTTCTGGGATTATCTCGAAGCCCAAAAAGACTGTTTGGAAACTATTGTGTCATGCGCGAGTTTGTTCCACAGGGTTCCATATGTTCTTTCCTACCTTGTTTCCCGTCTTTCCTTTCTCTGGGTTGTATCGTATAAATAGTGGCGGTATGGCATCCTGCCGCCACTCTTGGACTTGATTGGATTGAGAGCAGAAGAAGCTCTAGCTTCTATCATTATAAAATGTAAGACCAAAATTTACTTTTCGGCTTCGTTAATATTTCCTTTTGTTGTAAATGTATTCTTATTCAAAATTCTTTTTCGGCCATTTTTTTATAATGTTATAATTGAAAATACGCTAGTCATCTCTTCTAAAATAATTTGTTGCACGACCGAGACATTTATATCGATGATCGATGATCAAGTTTATAAAACAAGATCGACTATAAACTAAGGATATTAACGGTATGTTGCTATCGACAATAGAATCGATCTTAAATCTCATATCTTTTGTATTATTCTGTCATTCGGATTTTAAATTTGTATATAATCATTGGGGACATCAAATTTACTAAAGATAATTGATTGCTCTTTTATCTTTGACTTTTCAACATTAACCTTTGTAATTAATTACTATTACGTTAAATTGGTATAATTTTATTAAGTAACATTTAGGTAAAAAAAAAATTAGAGATAAATGTTCTGTGGCTTGTTAAATTGTGATATAGTTGTTTTTTCCCTGTCTGAATATTAAGGAAGAATATATTTTGATAATCATCCAGCTATGAATAACTTATTTGATTATAAATTTTGCCTTTTGTTATTTTTGAACTCACAACTTAGTTCTGAGATTTTTTTTGGTGAGCAAACACCTTTTCTCACTTGTTGGTTAGTTTTTGATGATGGCAATGTAATTAAATGATTGATGTTTCAATAATATAAATACTTGTAGGCTTTCTCTAAATATTTATATATATAAAACTTACATACGTTGATGATGTCTTAGATATTTCGTAAACATCAATTTTGTCATATTATACTGATTATTTATTTTCTCAAAGGGTTGAATCCCTGTTAAATAAATATCGACTTGAAACTATATTGTTGCTCTTATTCGTAATTTTAATCCACCATACCCTAGGTATTTTATTTTATGCTGTGTTATTTATGAATTTTTTTATGAACTATTTCAGGAATTTATTATCATTCTTTTAACGATCTCTTGGTATAGACCGTTCTCATATTTAATTTTCCGCAACGGGTGGGAGTTGCGGGGTCTGTGTTTTGGATGTTTGGACACAGACAATCAAAACAAAGAACTCCTTGCACTTGCTCCTATTGCCCTTTTTTTTTGCCCCTTTATATTTAAATTTTTTTTTTGTGGACTTCCTGTATTTTCCTTAATCTTTTTAGGGAGGGTACAAACTTTTTGTATTTATTTTACTAACAATCTCGAAAAAGGATTGGGGAGAGTTAGTCTGATAGATTACCCTGACGCTGGTAATATTGTCCCATAAACTCTTCCAGGGATTGAACTTGGTTCTTCAATGTTTCTTTCGTTAGGAACATTTATATCTTCCCAACTGAAAGAGCAAGGGAAGGTCCTCCAGTAGAGAGCGAGGTTGTCACATACACAGGGGTCGGGAGGAACACAGGGAAACCGGGCGCTCATGGGTATCTATCTCTTTGTTGATCCCGGCGATTAATCACCTTGGAACACAAAGAGGGATTTTCTCTCTAGAAAACTGTGGGTTGCTGTCAGGAGGGAAGGGTTGTAAACAGGATGGCTGGGTTGTTTTCAGGAGTGGAGGATTGTAAACAGGATGGATGAGTGGTTTTCAGGAGTAAAAGATTGTAAACAGGATGGATGGGTTGTTTTCAGGAGTGGAGGATTGTAAACAGGAGGGGCGAGTTATCAGGAGAAGTGGGTTGTCTTAAGGAGGGGGGTTATTATCAGAAGGGGCAGGTTGTTTATATTTGGGGTTATTTGAGGGAAGTAACACTCATTAGGCCGTGGCCACAAATTTAATTGTATGTTAAATAAATAGGCCAATATTCAGCACCCTCTCTCCAACTAGGCCATTATTTAGCACCCTCCCTCCAACTAGGCCATTATTTAGCACCCTCCCTCCAACTAGGGCATTATTTAGCGACCACTTTCCAACTAGAGCAATATTTAGCACCCTCTCTTAAAACTTGAGCAATATATAGCACCCTCTCTTTCAACTAGAGCAATATTTAACACCCTCTCTTAAAACTTGAGCAATATATAGCACCCTCTCTTTCAACTAGAGCAATATTTAGCACCTCTATTTCAACTAAAGCAATATTTAGCACCCTCTCTCTAACTAGGGCAGTATTCAGCACGCTCTCAAACTAGGGCAATATTTAGCTACATTTTATAAGGTTGTTGGGACTAGGACAAAGGGGACGAATATTAAGATTATGTCAAATAATTCTTCCCTGTTGATAACTTTTATTTTACTTGTTTAAATGATTCGTTCATCAGATCATCGCTCGAAATTACAAATGCTGTAGGTTCGACCATCTGTGGATCGTGCACAAATTCCACAATTGTATTCAAGAGCAAAGTTTTCACAGAAAATATAAGTTATTTAAAATAAAACTACTCTGACGATAAATATTGTCTACCTTATCTTCCCGTGCTATTATACCGAGCTGTAAAGTTGGCAGAATTGAGATGTATTCATTGCACGTCTGTGGAGCAAGGACAACAAAACACAGTTGAGTCGCAAATTGTCACTCAGTAGCAGATTTCTCACCAAGATAATATTCCTGGGACCAACAAGGAGTTGGCCTGGATCCATTGGTGTGTTCGCTTCTCTACCAGGTTTGAATCTTGTCAGGTACTTTCACATCTTGGGATATCCGGCTTCCCTTCAAGACAATTCAGGTTCATTCCCTTTCTTTATCATACACTAAACGCTTGGACGGCGCAACAAACACTGATGGTAGAACTACTACATTATTATACCTCTCATTTTTAAGGAATATTATACTATTATAATTAATGTAGTACACATTATGATTCCAAACAATTGATAATTTAACAAAATCAAGTATTTCCATAGAAACATACGTCTTATTCTAAGATGGCATCTAAAATATAATAAACACAAAACACAATGAAAGCTACTAATTTACTGGAATATAAACATAGCCCGTACCCAAACATTTAAACATTTACTTTAAAATGCTTTGTAGGCTCCAAGCTCTACCCAGAGGGGCGAAAGTGCCAGCCATCTTGTAAGTAATTTTACAATCAAACAACAATTTCAGTTGGATAATCTTCACCGTCTGTACTGACTCTGAAAGGGATTGAATCTTGAGGTTCTGAGTCAGAAGCCATACACTGACTCTGAATCATGATAGGAAAGTTATATGTAAAACAAATCAACTACATTATTACATTATATTACATTTACATTAATTGGTATTATGTGCGTCTTTCGGGTGAATGTGAATACAGTTCTTCATATTCACCCTTCTCATCCTGGATACTTCGTTTACCCGTGCCTTTTAAAATATTGGTTTGCTACAACTCTAACAGTATTCACACAATGTACTGGATGGACATAAGCACATTTCTTACAAAGGATCAAAGCCTGACGCTTAGGTATGTTGTCTGCTTGATTGTGAGGGGACGGATTTAACGGTTTCTTTCAATGTTCTTGCGCGAAAACATGTCTCTGTTAGGCGTTTGATATTTCGTATTTGGATACCGGCATGAAATTTAGCACTGACTATCTCTACTATAGTCTTTGTTTATTAACCATCGGCACACAACTGATATAATACCCTTGGGGGAAAGGAGAGTGGAAGTCATCAAAAAACATGTTTTGGCTTTGTTTCGAAAAGAGTTCGTTTTATCAAAATATGTTTTAAACAAATAATGTTTTCATAATAATACTACAATATAATATTTAAAGCTGGCTATTAGATTATATATGGTTTCAGCAGGGGTGGCTAAAGGGCCGGGTGAACCGGGCGGCTGCCCGGGGTGCCAACTCGAGTGGGGTACCAAATAGAGCACTGACCTAGCTTAAAGTAACTCGGGCAATGAAAATAATCCCCAAACCTTTAACGCCTCACCTAATGTAACCAATCTTGAAAGGTAATTTTACATCTATCTTGGGAAAATAGCGTCCTAAAACTGTAAACCGTTTATTATATACAAGTGCTTGTTTAATAAAAAATAAATATGAGATCATTGGCTACAACCTTTTTTTATAATTTACTTTGTAGTCCTAACCGTTTTAATATAGTCTCACAATGAAACTTCTGAAAGATTATGATCATTTGTGGGATTTCCTTTCAAATTAGTTTTCAATCACGCCCAGGCTTCGTTAGGTTTGGGGATTATTTTAATATTTCCATACTATCCCCCAGTTACATAGGGAAGGGGGGCGCCAAAAAGTGAGCCTGCCCAGGCGTAAAATTTACCTCAGGTCGCTCCTGGGTTTTAGAACCCATAATATATTCAAAGTTCAACACCTATAAGGTAATAAGATAGCTTGAATCTTAAATGCTCTTCAAACATTTTATTAACACATTTATTTTATTTAACTAAACATACGTTGATGTATCTCACATATTTATACAAATTAGAGAACGATGTCAAACTGCCACGATGCCTTGTATGTATGTAAGAGAGAAAGATATACCCGAAAGTTTTCTTCTCTCTTAAACAATGCTGTGCAGATGACAGGTCGACAATTTCAGCTACAGATGTCCATCCAGTTATATTATAAGAGATCAATTTATTCACATTTCACAAGCCAGTTGGTACAACTGTAACGCAAAGTAAACTTCTTTGTTCCAGGATAAGATGTTTATCTAGCGAGGATAAAGAATGGACGATCAAGAGACGAGGAAAATTTATGGAAGATATGCATATTGCGAAAATGGTAAAAATCCCTTGGAAAAGGGCAGTGGCGGATTAAAAATTTTTGCGCCCCTGGGCACAATTATAATATGCGGCTCCCCCCTCCCAATTTTTTTTTACCAAGGGCTTTAGGAA
This sequence comes from Timema genevievae, assembly GCA_902155825.1. Classification (NCBI taxonomy): domain Eukaryota; kingdom Metazoa; phylum Arthropoda; class Insecta; order Phasmatodea; family Timematidae; genus Timema; species Timema genevievae. Next base: position 4,318 of record CABFWO010008174.1, on the reverse strand, counting down.
GTTTCGGAGGAATGAGATGTTGTTGGGCCCGGGGGGGTTAGTATCCGAGAAAAGATTTCTACGAAAGTTAATCAGTCATGTACTGTACATGCCCTACAATAACTTGAGCTAACATTACGAAGAAGGGGAGACTGGCGTCATTTGCAAAGCAAAGTACAGTTATTTAAAAAGAAAGATTGTCGCTCTGACTTTAACTTGAGCTATTTCGCTAATGTTAGTCAATAATTCTTTTTAAACGGGATTATTAAAAACAAAATATTATAATAACAATAAATATAATGTCATCCAAAATGTGCCACCCCCTAAATCCGCCGCCCCTAGGCCCATGCCTAGTGTAAATCCGCTTCTGGAAAAGGGAGGGTGTGTAGTAATAGTAGGGGCTAGATGCTAGTATGTGTGTGATTAACTGAGTAACAGAAATACAGGAACAAGGAGGAGGTTGTGTAGTAGACTAAAGATACTTGAACTCATATTGATCGTTTAGCCCAACACAACTTTGATAAAAACTTTACAACCAGACACCATAACATTCCAATGAATAATTGAACACTATAAGTAAAATATTATAACAAATTAAATTCTAATACCAATTGACTATTTATATTTTCCACACTAAATAATAATTAATTTAGGAAAGTAAACATCTAATATCGGACACGATTTCTAATATTTGGATTATGGATTTGTAGGTGTAAAACAAAGACCCGGGATTCTCAAGTAAAACAAAGATCAGGGGTTCTTAAGTAAAACAAAGATCCGGGATTCTTAAGTAAAACAAAGGTCAGGGATTCTTAAGTAAAACAAAGATCAGGGATTCTTAAGTAAAACAAAGATAAGGGATTCTCAAGTAAAACAAAGATCAGGGATTCTTAAGTAAAACAAGGACCCGGGATTCTCAAGTAAAACAAAGATCAGGGATTCTTAAGTAAAACAAAGCTAAGGGATTCTTAAGTAAAGCAAAGATCAGGGATTCTTAAGTAAAACTAAGATCAGGGATTCTCAAGTAAAACAAAGATAAGGGATTCTCAAGTAAAACTAAGATCAGGGATTCTCAAGTAAAACAAAGGTCAGGGATTCTTAAGTAAAACTAAGATCAGGGATTCTCAAGTAAAACTAAGATAAGGGATTCTCAAGTAAAACTAAGATCAGGGATTCTCAAGTAAAACAAAGGTCAGGGATTCTTAAGTAAAATAAAGGTCAGGGATTCTTAAGTAAAACAAAGATAAGGGATTCTTAGATAAATGAAGCTTGGTGTTTGTAAACGAAGCTTGGTGTTTGTAAACGATGCTTGGTGTTTGTAAACGAAGCTTGGTGTTTGTAAACGAAGCTTGGTGTTTGTAAACGAAGCTTGGTGTTTGTAAACGAAGCTTGGTGTTTGTAAACGCGGCGTGAACTGGCTCCAGCTCAACTTTCAATGAATGTGAAATAATTGTTGACACCAATAAAACAATAAACTGGTGTCCCTTTTGTGTAAACTTTTCAGGAGGAAGAACTTCTTAGGAGATTGCAAGAGAGGAAAGAGAGGAGAGAAAAAGAAAAAAAGAATAGACAACCCGGTACAAAAAAGAAAAAACCAACTAATGATGATCAGAAGTGATAAATTGTCAATATGACTCTGTACTGTATATCATAGAGTTGTAAATACACAAGTTGCACAATATTATAGAGCTGTTGTAAATACACAAGTTGTACAATAGTTTGTGTTCATCCAAAGAGCACGCACAATTGTTAGGCTATTTACTGGTAAATACACAGCTACTTACTTGACACAATATATTTATAAACTACCAGTAAATGACATTTATTAGATCCTATTGCCAAAAATATTCAACAAATTTAGAATAAACATTTGAGAGGAAAAAAATATTTAAAATATTACTCAATCGCCTACAAAATTACTGAAATGGAGACATGACTTTTTTTTTGGTGAACCGAGCCACAAAATAAAAAAGTGTAACTAAAAAGAATCACATATATGGAATGAATGGTAGAACATGATGAATCAAATAGCTGAAGCTATTATTTATGCTTTTTAGTGAGGAATTCTCCATCTAGATATCAGATTCTGAAAATTGAAAATGACACCTGGACACGGGAATCGACCCAGGACCTTTGACTTAGTACTAATTCAATTCGATTTCAATTTTCAGGATAGAACATGATGAGTTTAAATAATATTTTGACGTAAAATAGCCTTTTTTCCAAATTAAGATTACCTTACCGTATATAATTTGCTCATCTATCATTAAAAGGGTTTATGTTCTGCATTATTTTGCTTTATTAAGTTTTATTTAAATAATTACAATATTTATTGATTCTAGTTATTGTTCTTCTTTGTATGATTTTTTTAACCTCCATTAACTTCTTTTAATCATTATTTAGCTATTATTGTTTTCTTCAGTATTTATTCTTTCATTTTATATTCTTATGTAAAGTCCTATTTTTACAGGAAGAACAGTAGACTTCACCAACATTGATTGGAAGTTACTAAAATTTGACATTATAGAATTATGTTTTATTTGATTGATTAATTATATAGATTTCATCTAAAAAGTTATAAAAATACTTCCAATGGAATTTTCTTATGGATTACTCAATAATTTGTCTTTGCATTATTAACTAAACGGACTTATAATGTAATATAAATGTAATATTTTCATTCACGCCATTGTGGCAACATGAGATACATTAGTGCAAAGAGTTATAAATTAAAAGTATTATATTTCCACGTTTATCTTATTAGAACCAATCACCATAAACCAAAAAACAAATTATTATTTTGTTAACCTTATAAAAAAAAGGCAAGAAAAATATTTGTTTCGAATAAAATCTATTTATTTGTTATACTCCAGCGGATGAACACAGTGCCGTTGGGTGTTGGCTTCATCATCTGAACAAAGACTCTCCTGACCCGCCATTTTCAATGATTAATAAAGGCCACATTTTATGAAGCTCCACTTGTTTCTTTAATTTAAACAAATAAGAAAATTTTAAAAATATTCTAATCTACTAGCGTCATTTTAAATAAGTTAAAAAAAATATATATCGCCAACAAGATTAAAAGCGTGTTTGTTTTTGTGTTTAATTTGTGTCGTGTTTTGTTATATCAAAGATCATACCAAAATGAAGTAATTTAATGTGATTATTTTTTGGTACTGGTAATTTGGTGGGTAAAAATTAGGTTACTTTGAAATGTGTGATCTGTGAAATAATTCCAAAATGTATACGGCAGTACGTGCAATTTTTTGAACGTTTGTATTCGTGTGTACGATTAATTATTATAAAATGTTTGTGGCAGTGATCTATTGTATATTTGATTTTCAATTTTTGTGTGTGTATCAAGAAAATAAGTAACCTATCTGAACTCTAAGATTGTTGTGTTAACCAATTAGCTAGGCCTAGATCTTGAAAACTGGTGTTATTATAGTAGGCCTATTATTACAAAACATAATAAGATAAATTTGTTTTTAATAGGATGAATTTATTACTTTAGATATTTTGAATTTATCTTAACTTATTTTAATTGTTTATCTTTGTATTAGGCCTAAAATAGTTTAAAGAGAATAGCATAAGTAAAGAAATTAGGTCACATTGTTTAAAAATAATCTTGGTTACAAAGGTGCTTGTGTTGAATAAGGTTTTTCTAGGTTAAGTTTTACTAAGCTCAATTCCCCCCTGAATACGAGTTCCTCCAAACCCAGCCAACAAGATCGAAGACCAGAAGAGCAGAGTGGCTCCTTTCAAGAAGAGAAGCTCTCTTGGCTAGCTCTAGATCTACACTTACAAACCCAGCCCTCTTGGCTAGCTCTAGATCTACACTTACAAACCCAGCCCTCTTGGCTAGCTCTAGATCTACACCTACAAACCCAGCCCTCTTGGCTGGAACTAGCTAATAAATTCGTTTCTTTGTAATCTCTTGTACACTAATATGTTGTATTTATTATTTTGTGTTGTTTTGTATCTAAAGTGTTGGCTTGTTGGAATGCATAATACTTTAATAAAGGACAATTTAAAGAAAAGTAAACTTTCTTTTACAACGCATAAAAATATATTTTCACTACATATTGGCATTCGTCATCTTCTTCCTTATTAAAACCATTCTTCCAACAAGCATTAAGGTCACTCACTAACTATGTAATCATAGCCCAGCCCAAAAAATAGAATGACTTTATGATGACGACCCTTTTTACCCCACTAAAATCTACAAGTTCTCATTCGAGGTTCAAATTACTTTCATTTCCCTCGTCTTACTACCCGTGTGGGTTATACCCATGTATTCATTTCCCTCGTCTTACTACCCGTGTGGGTTATACCCATG
>CABFWO010008173.1:0-19573 GCA_902155825.1 Timema genevievae | reverse complement strand
CAGACATTCGATCCATTAGGGCACACATACAAAATCAAATGGGACATACATTTTGATTCAATAGGGCGCACATACAAATAAAATTAGGCACACATACAATCAAATGGGGCTTACATTTCGATCCGATGGGGTACACATAAAAAACCAATGGGTCACACATATAATCAAATTAGCACACATTAAACATAATGAGGCACATGGCTGTAACAAAATGGCAGGATTAAACAAGTTTGGACAAGAATCAACCCCTACAAACCAAGCCAATGACCCCCACATGTTCCCACACCATTAAAAACACCACAGGATAAAAAAATAGTAAAAACTCTAAACAAGCGAGAGAGAAACCGTACTACTCTCACATCTATCATATAAAAATAGGGCACAATAGGAGCTCACATGAAGATTTGTTGTGGAAGTTTAGTTTTATCAAGACAGAAAAGATAATTTTTTTTTATTTGTATTACAAGTTGACCTTAATATCAGAAATGTATTCAAGTTTTTATAGTAACATTAATTTAAAGCTAGATTGACCCATGTGGAAAAACGCCAGATCTGGAAATCCCAGGTCTGAGCATATTTGGGCAGATCTGGAATATGCTTAGCTAAATTCTATTTGAATATATCTTATTTTGTCTATAAATTACTTTCAATAAAGGTAAGTTTTTTATTTAATAGCAGATCACATTTAAATACCTGTTCAAGTAGTACGCATGTATACTAATTACTCTAATATTGGTTAGAGATGAGGAAGATTGATTTTTGGAGGGAATGTACCTGTATTCGCTTGGAGGTTAAGTGGAAAACTATTAGGGAAAAATGAGCCTCAGTGGACCAGACCGATATTTGAACCTCGAATTCCCCGTAATCGGCAGTCTAGCCTACCGCAATACACGCCTGTTAATTTTCAGGAAGGAGACGACCAAGATTTTTTTTTTACAAATATAATGAAAAATGTATTTAATTTCAAGAAGTTAATGTACACATCCTCTAGTATCAACCTGCCTCATCCCTAACTGATTAGAGTAGTTAGGACATTCATATTTAACCTTTATGGGTAGTAAAATGAGGTGTTCATAACTATATAATGTGACTCATGTGTAAGTAAATAAAGGAGTTAAAAAGATTAATTACATTTTATTTCAAGTATATAAATATGAAAATAACATTAAAAGATTATTTATGTTTCATAAAAAAAAAGTTCTTTGGATCAAATATAAAATAAAAAAATTAAATGTCTGTGATAAACTACGATTTACTTTTCCTAATCCCAAAAATTCGTCTTTCCAATTGCAAATTCTGAAATACAAAAAAGGCATAGCCTACCATTAATACCAACAACATTGTGGTATTTGAGAATAAGAAGAAGAAGTGAAGAAGGAAAATAAGCCTGGTTTCTACTGGAAGAGGTTGGCAGCCTGACGCAACCGGAAAGAAGTAGAGAAGAGAAAGGAGGAAACTTGTTACTTGTAATGGCCGAGCTTATGGGTGGTAATCTTTTCTGTAGCCGGAGCAATATCCATTTATAAATGTTGCATCCTGTGGAGGATAGAACATAAATGGCAACGAGGATAATAGTGGAAATTGCGTGAACGATGTGTGACTATTCGCGAGTGGTTTAAGTCTGATTGCATGAGAAATAACGTGAAGTTTTGTTGTTTAGTGTGAAAGCATGCTAGGTGGTGTTTTTCATTAATAATATTTTCGTTACGGAATATAGTTAATTCTTTGTAAGTATGTCGTCGTTTAGATTTGAACATTTTGAACTAGAGGTGGGCAATTACCTAGAAATGCTGGAACTGGCATTTTTAGTTAATAAAACTGAGGAGGTGTAGAAGGCGCCACTTCTATTAAATAGAGTAAGGCCTAAAACATTCAGGCTTCTTAAAAATCTTTTGATGCCAGAAGCACCTAAAGACAAAAGTTATGAGCAACTTTTAGAAGGTGTGTAAAAGTATGGAAAAGGATACGAGGGTGCAGAGGAAGAGATCGTGTTTTAGATGTAACAGTCCTTTGCATTTGACTGCGGAATGTCCTTTGAAAAACAACAAATGCTACATATGTGGCAGGGTAGGACATTTAGCTACGGCATGTAGATTGAAGAAAGAAAAAATGGACCTGAACTTAGAAAATTAATGATTAATTAAAATTAGTTAAAATTAATTAATGTAATGTGGATGAGATGAGAGACAGAAATGCGCAGTTGTAACAACAGTGAAAGTGGATGGTAAGACAGTAGAAATGGTGATTGACACTGGTTGTCTACGCACCTTGATGCAAGAAAGTACGTATAAAAAAGGGTTAAGGATGAAACATCTAAGGCCGCCGTCAGTGGGCCTGAGTTCATACTCGGGTCATGTTCTAGATCTGAAAGGAAAATTTAGGGCTGAGGTAGTGCATGGATCCTCCAAGATGGAGTTTCCAATTTTAGTTGTTTCCTCTAATCGAAAAGGGGCTCCAACATTGTTGGGGAGAAATTGGTTATATTTGTTGAAATTGGACTGGCAGTAGAAGTTAGGTATGTTGGGAGCATGCTACAGGACCGATCAAGTCTGGTGAAATCACTGATATCTAAACATTCAGAGGTGTTTGACGGGCCAGGAGGGATATCAAGAGAATAACAGTAGATGTGATTATGAAAGAAGAAGCCACGCCTATATTTTGTAAAGCTTTGCAAGATGCGGTGGAGGAAGAATGAAAGTCGATGCGTGATGAGGTAATAATGTACCCAGTTCAACATAGCCAATGGGCTACACCGTTAGTTTGTGTACTGAAGGAAAATGGAAAAGTGAGATTATGTGGGAATTTTAAAGTGAACTTGAATAAGTTTGTGTGGAAGATGAACACTATTCTTTGCCCACGATGGAGAGTCTTTTTGAAAAGCTATCTGGAGGAAAGATATTTAGATATCATATTCTGAAAACTGAAAAATGACACCTAGACACGGGAATCGAACCCGGGACCTTTGGCTTAGTACGCCAATGCTCTAACACTGAGTTATCCAGGATTCGTCCCGTGCCCAGGGTCATTTTTCACTCATATTTTAAGGCAGAATCTTGGCACGGGACGAATCCTGGATAGCTCAGTCCCGGGTTCGATTCCCGTGTCCAGGTGTCATATTTCAATTTTCAGAATATGATATCTAGATGGATTAATTCTCACTAAAAGCATAAATAATAGCTTTGGCTATTTAATTCTTAATATGCAATCCCGTACAGTTTAATAATTGTACAAATGGCAGCAATATGCCAACTACCGTGTCGCGGATGGCTGCGTTATTTGATAGCTCGTGATATTAATATAATCACATATTTGTATCCGACGATTTCCGCTAAGTCCATCATAGACTCTGCCTTAAAATATGAGTGAAGAATGACCCTGGGCATGGGATGAATCCTGTATAGCTCAGTGGTTAGACCATTGGCGTACTAAGCCAAAGGTCCCGGGTTCGATTCCCGTATCTAGGTGTCATTTTTCAATTTTCAGAATATGATATCAAGATAGAGTATTTCCCACTAAAAGCATAAATAATAGCTTTGGCTATTTAATTTGAAAGATATTTAGCTAGATTGAGTTGTCAAAGGGGTACATACAGTCACAACCTTGACTAACTGTGAATACGCATGTGGGATTGTTTATATTCCGCAGACTAAGTCCTGGTATAAAGAGTGCGTTTTCTCTTTTTCAGTCTGTCATGGACCGAATTTTGTAAGGGCTAGAGAAAACCTTTTGTTATATCGATGTTATAATAGTAGTAGCAGGTACGGTGGAGGAGGCCATGAAACGTACAAATGAGGTGTTTCAGAGACCAAGAGATTATGGGGTGAAAGCGAACAAGGACAGATGTGTTTTTCTGGCAGATTAAATTACCTGTCTGGGTCATCGGATTGATGCGAGGGGAATTCATCCAACCAAGTAAAGGGTGAAGGACATATTAGGAGCAGCAGCGCCAGAAGATGTGACACAGCTGAGAGCATTCCTAGGACTTTTGAAATGTTATGGAAAATTCTTACCAAACTTATCAAAAGAGTTGAGTTCATTGTAAAAATTGTTCGAGTCTGGCAGGAGGTGGAAGTGGGACAGAGAAGAACGACAAGTGTTTAAAAAAAAAGTTACCAGTGGAAAGTGACACAGAGGTGCCATTTGACTCTTCTTTGCCCGCTAAGATAACTTTTTATGCTTCCAGTAAGGGTCTTAGGAGCGTGATGTGTCATGTGTTCCCATATTGTTCCACTTTACATGTATATGTTAAGTCCAGGACATAGTTAAAATCTGAAAAGAATTATCCAATAATAGAGAAGGAAGCTTTATCATTGATTTTAGGAGTAAAAAATTCCACAATTATGTTTTTGATCGTAAATTTACCTTGGTTACCCTGTTCACCCTGTTGTATTTGCTGTCCCCCAAGAAATGTATCCAGCGATGGCAGTAGCTCGTATACAGCGGTGAGCGCTGTTACTGTCCTCATATGGGTATGAGTTGGAGTATAGAAAAGGATCTGATATTGTTGAAGCTGTTTTGTTGTCACGATTGCTGACTGGTGATGGGAAGATGTAAGAGAAGGATGTAAACTTTACTTGTGCATCTTTGGAAGAGCTACCAATATCTAGTGAGGAAATCGGGAAAGAAACTAGGAAGGATTTATGTTTTAGTAAAATTCGAGACTGGACACTGCATGGTTGGCCGCTAAAGGTGGAACTGGGATTGATGCCTTTTTTCAGAAGCTACACGAGATCACCATTAAAGAGGGGTGTCTACTCTGGGGAAATCGAGTGTGGTCCCAGAGGCGTATCATCAGACCCTTTTGTCAATCTTACACGAAGAACACTCTGAAATGTGGAAGAAAAAGGTGTTATCCCGAGGGGTGTGTGTGTGTGTGTGTGTGTGTGTGTGTGTTATGGCCAGGAATTGATTCGTAGATTAAAGAAATGTGCAAGAAAGTTCAATTTGTCAGGAGACTCTAAATTCTGCTCCAAGAGTACCGTTGCAACAGTGAAGCTAGCTACTAAAAAGATGTCAGAGAGTTCATGTTGAGTTCGCAAAATTAGAGGGAACAGAATACTTAGTGTTGGTTGACGCTCATTCGGTATGGACAGAGATGTTCCCAATGTCTACTACAATGACATCGCAAACAATAGCGAAACTAAGGACATGTTTTGCAACCTATGGTATGTTTGAGAACCTAGTGTCTATTGGAGGTCTACAGTTGGTTTCAGATGAGATGGAAGATTTTCTGCGAGGAAATGGAGGGGTGCACATGGTATTACTACCTTATAATCCAGCATCTAATGGACAAGTGGAAAGCTTGGTGAAGATAGTGAAAAGGTACTCTTACAAGCCTTGAAGCAGGATCGTCAGGAAGGGAGGAAAATAACACGCCAGCATAGGGTAGATAATTTCCTTGTTGCCTATAGGAATAACCCTCACACAATTACGGGTAAAATCCCAGCAGAGCTATTTCTTGGATTCAGACCTAGAACTCGGTTGTCAATGTTGAAGCCTCATCTGGTGGCAAGGGTGGTGGAAAAGAAAGAAAAAGTGGAAATAAATTGAAATAGAAAGGCGGGATCACCACGTACATTAGAAGAAAGTCAAGTAGTTTTGGTTAAAATGGTTTGAGGAGAAACTGAAACATGTGTGCCAGGAAAAATAATGATTATAAGTCCTGTTATCTATCTAGCTAGGGTGGGAACTAAAGTGAGGTTTGTGCATGTGGATCACTTGTGTAATTCAATGTTGGAGAGTGGGAGGGTAGCCCAGTTGGGACAAAAAATAGGAGCCAATGACCCTGTAAGGAGTGCTTTTGCCTTTAGTAGAAGATAATTCGAAACAAGAAATTTCTCCAAGGCAAACATATGAGCCGTCTCCAGAAACCACCTATCAGTTTCCTCAGTGCCTCGGAATCGCCTTGATCATGCACCCCTCTGGCTGTGAGGTGAACTCCTTGGGTAAGGAAGCCCCCGAGGAAGCTTGATTCGTAATGATCCAACCACCCCTCTCTTTCCTAAAACTGAAAGTGAGATAGGGAAGAGTTTGTAAAGTAGATTAGGTAAGTTAAGTGACACTGTGAATAGTGACGTAACTTGTAAGAAGAGACAAAGTCAAACTTTTGAAGGGGAAAGGTGTGGTATTTGAGAAGAAGAAGAAGAAAATGGAAAAAGGAAAAGAAACCTGGTATTTACTGGCAGAGGTTGGCAGCCTGACGCAAACGGAAAGAAGTAGAGAAGAGAAAGGAGGAAACTTGTTACTTGTAATGGCCGAGATTATGGGTGGTGAGCTTTTCTGTATTGGGAGCAATATCCATTTATAAATGTTGCATCCTGTGGGGGATAGAACAAACATAATATAATATTAATTACGTCACTGGGCAATCATTCAATTTTCTATAGGATATACAAACATAATTTAAAATAAATTCTTATAAAATATAGTTAATCAAAAACGAGGCAAAACTAGTTTCCAGAGAAATTATTTCAATGAGAAAGCTAAGAATTATATTACACAAACATTCTGATAAGTACATGTATCTACCTAATGTTGTGGCACAACCTTTATAACTCAGTGCTGGTCATTGTGCATCAGGTTTATCCCTTTTAGCCACTTTTAAAAACTTGTTGCAGATTACCGGTGGTATTGTATCAGTTTTATTAAACACATTCTTGGATTCAACCATATTCTATCAATCCATTAGCTAAATAAAATAATGTTGTCACATATATGATCAGCACAATATATGTATAATCTATTCTTGCTTACAACTTTACAGAAAAACAACTACTGGAGCTCTAACTAAATATACATTACCTACCCCATTTAATTTAACCTTTAATTATCTCAGCCATGGAAGGTTGCTAGGAAGTTAAATGTTGAGTAAGTTAAAGGCAATATCATAATATATAAAACAATTATTTAAACTATCTCTATTAGTTATCAACTTAAATTAAATACCGTACTGCACTAAGAAAGTGGAAATTTATTCGTCAAAGCTAATAGTTTTTGTCAGAATATAAATGATTAATATGCGAAAATATAGGTAGATTTATGTAGTCTATATTATTATGCTGATTCAGAGGCGTTTCAGGAAATGTGTCACTTATCAACTACCATTTGACGTAATATTTAAGCAAAGATATAAAGATCTACCGGTTCGATATTATAATTTATTTCTATACCCAACAGTTGTAGTTCTCTCTGACACAAATCTTTTATGGCAGAAGGTACAGAACAACATATCTTGCCATAATCAAGAATCAAGCATACATAACTGTTTTTGATGTTTACCAACTAGATTTGAAAACGATTGTGTGAAACTTCACCTGACTGGTTTCCTCCAAACAAAGCATGCTGAATATGTCCTTCACATATTGATGTCTATTCCATTTGTCCTACCACTTCCTTCAGAATGTAATATTTCTGGGTTACCGTGTCTATCAGATATTGAACATTTAGACGACCCTTTTTCCCTTCAACCGTACAATAAGAGTTTGAAGAAGTACTTCACAGCAATAATTATTTGCCAATGTATCCACAGGAACCCTGGTACTTTCAGGTAATTCTGTCTTCAGATTGTCTTTATCCCAGGACATAAGAAAATTAGTTTCTATTTTGGGACAAAGTTGAATCCTGTGTTTACCATCACAGGTTTACAGGTTTAGTTTACATCTCTTTGCAATGTGTCCACCTTTCAGACAAACAAAACAACAGCGACTCTGACCAATAATTTTAAGTTTCTCATCTCTGGTCAATTTTATAGCTTTAAAGCAAACTACAGAAAAATGTGATGCATTACAAAATATACACACCGAAGTGTTTGAACTAGGCCCATCTCTTGTATCCACTAATGTGGCTGCTGTGTGATACCTTTGTTTCTCCATGGCAGGGGATCGTTCTCTTATTACTTTTTACAACTTCTTTCCCACCGCTGATATTAAAACCTTTTACCACAAGACAGATGCACTCATTTTGTTCGACTTCCCTCCGGAGAAAATCCAATAGGCTCTGCAACCGACCTTCACGTTGACCTGAAGCACCACCACGTTGCCAAGCACGAAGTAAATCTTCTGTAAAGCAGGATTTAACCATCGGGTATAACATTGCCACGTACTTATCAGAGGTGAATTCCAAAGTCTTGAGTGCTCTCAGCTGAGTTTCCAAACGATTCCCGCACATAAACTTCGACCAATAAATCATCGCATCCGAAACTAGATCTTAAACTTATATGGCCTTAGGATAATTTTCTCGAGTCTGAGGAAAACTTTCGACCATTTCTCGAGCCCTGGAACCAGTTAAAGTGGCCTGAATCAAATAATGGAATTTGTCGGCTGCTTCTAAATCCTTATCTTCATTAATTTTAGCAAATCGGATCAAAAAACTCAACTCTACTATGATCTTGGGGAGTCTGTACTTAATTTTGAACAATGTCTACTTCGCTAATCGGTTTGAGTACTGGCTGAGGACTCTACATCGGTATCACGTACCACCTTAAATTTGTCAATATGAACACACGTAGTTTCCCAATTAGCTTTGTATTCACCCGCACTAGCTATTTCAGCACTCAATTCATTTTCCTATGCATCACTTTCAAGCAGGCTATTTCCAGTCGTACTTATTAATAATATTCATCATGCAAGGTTTTTTATGTGTTTATTTAGAATGTTATCTTCACTCTTTTAAAGATTTTTTTTGTATCATGTAGGCCTACTATAGCTACCAACTAGTGGCACGATGCTTAAGTGGGCAATTTTTAATTTATGAACAAACCCCTCTTAATTGTTAAAGAATCCATCATTATTATAAACAAGAGTATATAAAATAAACAAGATTTATTGCATAGTAAGATTAAAAGCCTAAGATTAGTATAAGAACATTACTTAAACAATTTTGCCAGTAAGTTACTTTCCCTGCATATTACTTCATGATTTTTTCCAGCTGGCCACATGAATATAACCCTATCTTCAATGGCTGTATCTGAATAGTCTACTTATGCGGCGTCGCCTTGACTCATGCCTTTGATAACTGCATTGGTAATCACGTGACCAAGTCTAGAGCTGTCTGAATAGTCACGAAGAATGCATATGCACCCTTCTTGAGCCCTGCTTGAGGTCTTCGTCACCACGGATAAGAAGGCTACCAACCATGCACTGTTCTCGCGGTGTTTGACTGGCAATTGTTTTAGTATTGCCGTTTGTCTGCCAGAGCACTGACTTAGGTTTTCCACCATTTTAAACAAGGTTGTCGCCGTTCGAATAGTTTGATGCAGTCTTCGCTATGAACAGCGCGAGAAGTGTAAAATCATAAAGACTGCATCAAGTCTAAAACTCAAAGGTCCGACTAGGGAACATTGGACTATTCGGATACAGCCAACAACTGGTTGTTTATTCTCAAATATTATATCATTCTCTTCGCAAATTGTTGTCACCAAATTATCTTATTTACAATTGACTAAGAAAAAAAATATATTGGTGACCTGGTGGTCTAGGGGTAAGGTGTCAGACTTCTGTGCTGGGGGCCCGGGGTTCAATTCCTTGGTCCCGGCACAGATTTATCTGATTGCCAAACCCTTCCTTCACCTCTGACAAGACGTTTATTAATCACAACTTGTGAATGTGTTGAATGCCAGGCCTACCACCGTGGTTCGGATCCCACGTTAAACTGTAGGCCCTTTATTTCATCTCACAATCACTCTACCATTACACATTAGCGTAAGTGCGTACAACACGAATGGGTAGTAATACGCGGTGCTAATAATAATAATAATAATAATAATAATAATAATAATAATAATAATAGCTTAAAAACACATTGGCATGCTACCTAACTAAATACGCCAAATATCATTACTACAAACACAAGCAAATCAAATACACGGCTGCAAACTTATACCCATCTAATCTTGAATATCTGTGTGTGCAACACATTTATAAAACACATAATAAAATAAACGGCCTAATTCTAAAGTGTCAATTACAATTTACGAGCTTGATGGTTTATCAAGATATATTTATACCAGGGGCGGATTCACGCATAGGCCTAGTAGGTACGTAGCTGGCTGCAGATTTTAGGGGCGGCAAATTTTGAACGACGAAAGAAAATACTTATATTTTTCCGACAGTTAAAATAAATGTATGGCTTCATCGTGTGTGTGATTGTTGTGATTTGCTGTGTGTGCGTGCCAACATGATAGAGGATAACCTTAATTCACTGACATTAGTCTTAATTGAAGGTCACTTATTGGATAAAATGTATGTGTCTGTCATCATCGACCAGTTCGCTCAGCAGAAATCAAGGCAAAATATACTATATACCAATTTGTATTATTGTGTACATGCTATTAATTAATTTGTTTTTATTCTGTTAACTAACATGTTCTACATTCTACTAATGCAAACTTTGTATTGTTGAAAATTAAATAATATTTTAATTTGTGTGTTGTGTTAGCGTATTGATTTCAACTTTTGAAGTCTTTGCTTAGATTATTAATACCTTTAAAAACTCACTATAATAAATTATCAAATAATGTTGGTACTTTTTATCTGTCCTTCCACAGATAACAATTGTGTATATGGTATATCTGTGTTGGTGTGGGATAGTGGGCGGATAATTATCTAGTGCCTATGGGCGGCACAGTCGTAAATCCGCCCCTGATTGGTACTAATAAGTAGGCTACATTATTATATTTTTAACTAAACTGTAAATACTAAATTATATTGTATGAATATTTTCATTTTATACAAAAATATCCCTACTAAAAATTGATCATTTGTTTTATTATTTATATTTTGTTTACATTTATTTATGATGTTGGAAACTAACACGTTAAATTAGTTGTTTTAATTAAATTCATATAGCTTTCATTTAGTGATTTGACACTGTTAATTTGTGCGATGTCTAACCAATGAAAAAAAAAGTTAGTGTAATTCCATAACCTCTGGGTCCAGGTAGTAGATTTTGTGGGAAAATACGTCCTAGCGCTGTACATTTTACAGATCTAGGAAAGTAACGAAAGGTTTATTGATGTTATTTACACTCGACCCGAATCTAATGGATAAAATTAATAATTATCTTAACATTTTATTTTTATGTAGTAGTATTAAATAGGTCACTATACATTGTGTGATTTTAGGTAGAATAAATTATTTTAATACAAATTAATAGTTGGATTTTTTTTCACTTCCAATAAGCATAAGCTTAATTTAATCCCATTAATTCTCAAAAACGAACGGTGTAGTAAACAAATACAACTTACTTAATCAAGACATGTAAATGATCTTTCAATAATAGTCAGATATGGGCCAGAACTGGCCAGATCTGATTTTCCCACATGACTGTAACGAGTCTGGGACTATGGTTTCTTATCCTCTCTCCGAGATTATGAGGGGGAAGTATTCTCAAGTGACATCATTTTTAAGTCGTATTTTGGGCGTATTATTTATAATAATACAATCCAAAATATCCCCTTGCTACATAAGAGAACAAAGTTAAGGGTCGTGAATTAGTGGCCAGTAAGCCTATATTGTTGCTATTCACAATCACAAATGCTACATCATTTCATCCCTACCCCCTTGGTCTCTCTTGTCAGTCAGCCATTGAGGTGGTCCAAACACACGCTCGCTCGTGTTGTTGAGTTCCTTCCATAAAACAAGTGAACCTCCAATTGCACATGTTAGTTTCACGCACGAGGAAAATAGACTTGGCACGGAGCTTCTTCACTACACCACGTTCTGTGCCAACAACTGCTCCCTGCTATTTCTAGTATAGTGGCGGCACTCAAACCATCAATACTTACCATCATATCACTGCTACCTCTATTATAGTGGCGGCACTCAAACCATCAATACTTACCATCATATCACTGCTACCTCTATTATAGTGGCAGCACTCAAACCATCAATACTTATCATCATATCCCTGCTACCACCATATAGTGGCGGCACTCAAACCATCAATACTTACCATCATATCCCTGCTACCTCTAGTATAGTGGCGGCACTCAAACCATCAATACTTACCATCATATCCCTGCTACCACAATATAGTGGCGGCACTCAAACCATCAATACTTATCCTCATATCCCTGCTACCTCTAGTATAGTGGCGGCACTCAAACCATCAATACTTACCATCATATCCCTACTACCACCATATAGTGGTGGTACTCAAACCATCAATACTTACCATCATATCCCTGCTACCACAATATAGTGGCGGCACTAAAACCATCAATACTTATCCTCATATCCCTGCTACCTCTAGTATAGTGGCGGCACTCAAACCACCATTACTTATTTTCATATCCCTGAACTATTCCTCGCCACACTCTTTACTCAACAAATACAAAAATCAATAAATGTGTGTACGCCTGCCTACACTTTGGTTCAAACAAATTTAACACAATCTTAAGGGAAACAAGATGAAGACTTCTACCAGAAAAAAAAAGCAACAAATTTAATTAATTTATAAATAGCTCCTTATAGAGAAATGAGGGGAATTTTGATTAAACAAAACTTTAAGTTTTTACATTAATTTGTACTATATATTTAATGAGGATGATTTGTAGTAAATAATTTACTAAGTATCTTATAATATTTTTATTTAACTTATTTATCTATTTATTTGAGGTATTTAATGTGCACTTTCTAAACCAACTTATTAGATCAGTCTGCGAAAGTGAAAGAACCTGCCAATTTTGTCAGTAAAGGTACTTTTACACACTTTCTAGGGCTCTTTTGCATGTCACAATCGACATGGAACCGACGGATTTAATTCCCTTCCGAAGAAAGTTGTGCTACGAATTTTTATTGCTCAAGTAAAATCCGCCGATCCCGGCTGGGTCTGAGTCCACGATCATCGGGTCCTGCCTAGGTTGAGCACTTTACCTCGAGAGCACCTTAATGTAAGGCACCCCTTGGTTTTATCATCTTGACCGTCTAAGAACGAACACAGCTAACCTACCTTTTCCTAAACTTTGCAACCCCTTTTTGATAAACTAAGAATATAATGGTTTCGCTGAACAACTTATTATTTACTTCCTGGCACTTTGCCAGACAAAATTAGACTAACGCCTTTGTTCATGTTCCACTATTTTACTTATGGCGCTTCTGTTGTTCCGAGAACACTACATCATGAATCACATATAAGAAGGAGCTTTACAGTTGAAGGGGCAACCCACAACCTGAATTACACCCATTTATCCAAAGGTTATTCTTTTTCTAATGATATCTCAACCATCATGAATGATAGTAAAGTATTTATTGTGTTAAATTTAAGGTATCAATATGCCAAATGATTATGCCAGACCCAAAATTTAATAAAACCATGGAATAATTATATAAAAAATTAGATATAAATTAATAAATGTGTTTGAGCTTCAAACTAGTAACTGAGAAGGAAATATAATTTTTTAACTCAGCATTAATAATCGCAAATAGCTTACGCTTGCAACAGTATGATTATAATTGGGTGTTTATATATGAAAAACTTTATAAACCCAAAAAAACAATTTCCATACACTTTCTAATTAATGGAGATAGATCACTTTACCTCCATTTTATTCTTGTCAAACCCCCAATAAGTAAGCCTGGTTGGATGCGGAAGGGGTGAAGGGGGAGGGCTTGGTTATCTTTAAATGATCTTTTAAGACCTGAATGGTTTTAATAAGAACTGCCTCTCGATGGTAGGCAGGTACCTACTTAAATAAACGTATTCTTATACATGTAATCTTCAAAAAAAATATTGATAACCCACCAAGATATGTATATAAAAAACGTACGAAGTTCTACCCCACAAAAATTCTTATTCTGCCTCTAAAAGAAGTGAGATCTAAAGAGAGCCAAGTTCTACTTCCAATATATTTCTAAAGAACTTGTCACTTCTCGTCTATTTGCACCCTCAGATAGACTGGCATACCGGATTATTTCATGTATGTTTACCCATACATCTTAATATATATATGAAACTAAATAATTGAAATTGTTGCAGAAAAATTATGTAAAAAAGAAGGGATAAGTTATTTTGAAAGCCATTGCAAGTTTAACTTGGGACGCTATTAGATATCACTTCTTTCCGAGGCTGAAAGAGAATTTTTTAGTGTAGAACTTGGCGTGTTTCTTACATAAATGTTTTAGCGTGTTTACCTTTACAGCCACAATATCATTATGATTATAAATTAAAATAATATTATGTAGAATTAATTCAATATAATGTATTGTTTCTTGAATTAATGTGACATTCTTATGAATGTATTGCAATAACTGTCACATTTTAATTAGGTCTATATGTACCATTGTTTTAATTGTATGCATAAGAATTGAATAATTTATTGTACATGATACTGAATTAACATGTGTGTTTTAATCTAAAATATGCTCTACACACTACATGACAACAGATTCATATGTGTATTACTCCAAAAAATATGCTCTACACGATATATGCATATGATTATAGTATATTTATACATATAGCCTATGATTTCTACTGTGTAAGCAACTAAAGCAACAACCGTGTATGTGTGTTTGTCATAACCAAACTTGGCACGCTTATAGCCACTCTTTCGGGTACTTTTGGTTATGGTTTTTGATATTCATTCATATAGTTATTTCCGGCTAGAAATGTCCTGTGCACAAAAAAAAGCAATTTTAGTTAGGCATATTTACGTTATAAAATTAACAAAAGTTGTTTTTATACTAGTTTTAAGAATTTTGTTTCACTTCTTTGAGCTAATAACCAAACTAAGATAAACACTCCTAAAATATTTGGAAATATAGAATAATATATCTTATAATATATATTAAGTCAATATTATGTAGTTGTCACCAATGAAAACAATTTTTGCTTTGGGATAGTGAATATTTTCATCCTCTAGATTATGTTTAATCTTTGCGTTTTATGTGTCCTCGAAAACAAAAAGGTTAGTTTTGTATTTCTGTCTGACTCCTTGCCTGTCTGTATGTCCCTGGGGCTCAATAGAAAACGATTTGATGGATTTATTTCAAACTTTAATATTTTGATATTATATCATATCATGGTTATACATTGAGGTGTTTTTTAAATTTTGATTTACACCCTCAAATTAGGGTGTAACTATTTAAAAAATGCTAGCGTGAAATATTAATGTTTATTCTGCACCATTAGGGTGAAGTTTGTTATCATGATTAAATCGTTTCCATCCTGTATTTATCATAATTAAAAAGGGATGATATCTTATTTTAGAAATTAAAAGTCCTGGTATTTTATAGTTTCTACTATAAATAGATAAACAGCTTTTGCTCGATATTTCACACGTTATTGACTATAATTTAAATGCCCGACTATTACGTCATATACACGACAATTCCCGACATGCGAGATTTAGATTCCGGTAAAAACACGGATTAAGATTTACATAGACTCTACCTACTGGTCTCCTTGTCAGGAAGGACAGTAAGGAGGGGGTATATCAAGAGACATTTCCTTCTCGAAGTTTCCTAGAAAAAAGAGGTGCGGTCATCCAGGTGCGTCTCTGTCGACCAAACTGCGTTGTCTTTTTAAACAGAGACGTAGAAATATGTTGCCATACCTTGCAACTTAACAACTTAAAACAAATAAATCTTACTACCCGCTCTTATTTATAATGCTATGATTTAGAATACAAATATGAATAATAAATTATTGGGATGTATAATTCAATATCATTTACTGACAACTAATTTTTGAAAATTCAATTTAAAAAATAGTTTTAACCATTTTGTTTAAAATGGATATTTGACGAGTGTTTTCCATTATAAATAAAGTTGTAGGCCTATAATTGTTTCTTAGGGGGAAAGGGTGTATGTGCTTACTAGCTATTAATAGTATAGTAAATAATTCCTGAGAGACATATTTATTGGGCCACAAATAGTAGTTAAATCGGGCCCCAAATTACTTTACTAAAATATTAAATTATAAAAGTAATCTAAACGAAACTCAAACAAAATTTCTGCATAAATGAATATTTTAGAGGCATAATAACAGTAATATTGAGAATATATATAAAGAGTTATTGGATATATGAGCAAAACACATAAATATATTAAATAAAACATAAGCAAATATCTTTAATTTAAAAAAAATGTAAATCGAATAATTTAAAGCTGAGANATCTGACGCCATCTTGAACCTGCAGGATCGGAATCAATGTCTCCACTTGTATAAATATCCAAATATTCATGAGGGTCCAATTGAGGTGTGTTCCAAAGCTCATCTTTTAATCATAGAATGCAGAGTTCAAATGCTAACCTACTGCACTAGTATGAGTTGTTGAGGAGATAGTTCTCTTTGTCTTCCTATCCTTCTCGTACCGGAGAGAGAGAGAGATAACCTTGTTCTTCTGCCCAACGAGTTGGCTATATGCTCTCTCACAGACGTTCATACACCATTTGATAGTCTGTTTCTTAAAGCGAGCCATAGACCTGAAACCATCAACAAAATGCTTTGAGAAAAAAAGAAGAGTATTTTAAATCAATATATAGCTCTGCATCGATAAACCATCGAGCACATTGTAAAACACGAGCCAATGACATCCAGCGGTTCCCAAAGTGGGCTCCGTGGAGCATCTCGAAGTGCTCCGCGAAAAGATTGGCAAGAAAAATAAATAAAATAAATGTGACAAGATCTCATAACTGTGAATTTGTGCGGCCATGAAATGTGTAAATGTAAGTATTGGGTAGAAATTATGTAGCTCCTGCAGCGTGCTGTAAAACAGTGTAGATAGCAAGTATTATAAAGCCAAAGTGCGTTTCATGCATCGCCTCAGTCAGCTTTGCCCACCCACATCTTCTTGGAACCAGGCAAAACATCGAGGACGTTGGTGGAGCACACAGACTGCACGCAGCAAAACCAGACACACACACTAGAAGGTGCCAGTTAACCCCGTCTCTGTGAGAACTTCACCGCGCTTTCAGTTACGACTGTTAGCTTCAACACCATTCCAGAATTTTCTGGGAGGTTTCTATTGCATATTAAAACCTCATGTTTCTTCGCATCTTCAATCAGTTGCAGTTCAGTCAGTATTCAGCCGAGAGTCAAAACAAGTCAAGTCGCGGTGCAGTGTTATTTATAGTCTCAACTGTTATTTTCTGTAAGAACTCCAAGAAAGAATTTTTTTTTTAACTTCTGTGTTGTGTCGAAAAATCCACTCTGTCTGACATTGCAGCAATATGAGTGCTTGATTGATTTGATTTTAGATTATGTGATAAAAGAGACTTTTGCAACTAAGATTTCATTATCAGAATTGTGGTGACAATAAAGTGACAAAAAACAAATAAGAGAAAAATTTGAAGTTTTGTCAGATAAAGTGAAAATCATCTTTCTGCCCTTGCAACAATTTACTTATGTGAATCAGGATTCTCTGCCTATGTGGCTACTAAAATAAAATACAGATCTCGCCTCAAAGCAAAGCCAGATATTCGGTTAGAGCTGTTCCATATTCAACCAGATATAGCAACATTAAGCAAACAAAAACAATCCCACCCCTATCATTAGAATCTAAGTTCGCGGTCTATACTTTATCGTACTTTTTTGATGTCAAGTGACTTTTTTTTGTAGCAGTGAAAAAGGATTTAAATACCATATCTATCTTGGTAACATACTATTGTGGATTAATAATACTTATTTTGAATTTGTTATCAAATGTGTTGCCTTACTTTAATTTTTTTTTCATTTATGTAGTTAAGTAAGTTCCTTATTTATCTGAAATTGTTGGAGAAAATAACATTTTGAGTAATAAAACTTTATGTTTTACATGCTCAAATTCTTAAACATGCTTTTCCATCGTGAATACTGCTGTTGTTCAGTTAAGTACTTATGTAGGTACTAGGTGAAATTATCGTAGCCTTCATGCCAATTGATGTTTTGAGAAAATTATATTTAAAATTCCAGTTTCCAATGATTTTCAATGGGAAATAATTAAATTTAGAACAAAATCTAAGATATTTAGAACTCGAAAAATAATTCGTGCTTTTTCTATAGGATAAAAATATCGACAAACAACTTTAAAAGTGCAGTTTGGTAAAAACAGTAAAAAAAAAAATTGCAAATACATGCCGTTGGCATCAGGGCAACGATAGTGCTCTGTGACGAATTTCTTTCCTGAAAAGTTCTCCACGATTCAAAAAGGTTTGGGAACCACTGACCTATACACCTTCGAAACCATAGCTAATATATTAAAACGATTCAAACAAAAGTTGAGCATTTTCAATCGCTTTGCAACTATACAATGATAAACCATAGAGTACACTTTTAAAATATATGGTACGGCGCACCACACAGACTTTCTCCCGCTTTTATTTTAAAATAGACATTTACTAAAAACTCGTAAGATTTGTGAAACAAAATAATAGGCCAATACATTGTTGTAGAACAACTACACTAAAGATCATAAATAAATAATATAAACTATTATTTATCCTATCACATTAGGAACTAAGAACATTATTACAGAAAATATGAGAAAAGTGAAACATGCTTGTCCACTAAATACCATTAGAATCAAATTAATTTTAAAATGCTTGAATTAAAGACTATATATATATATATTTCATATTTCGATATATCCTGCTACATAAGGCTACATTTCCCCAAGAAGGTAAAATAAGGTAACAATTAATAAAGTGAAGAGTTTCAGCTAAGTAGCAGTTAATTAGTGCAAAGGTATGCGCACACTTTATTTCGTAAGTAAACTCAATCATCAAGCAACATGAAGTGGTCCACCTGAATTATTCTAAAACCGAGCAGTACTAAGTCCTCTTCAAGAAGTTACTCGATACAATAAAATTTACAATTAAAGTTCAAATAG
This sequence comes from Timema genevievae, assembly GCA_902155825.1. NCBI lineage: Eukaryota > Metazoa > Arthropoda > Insecta > Phasmatodea > Timematidae > Timema > Timema genevievae. The sequence goes on along the minus strand of CABFWO010008173.1, from coordinate 765 downwards.
ACCCCAGAAAGTTAATTTACAAATGAGTTCACCACCATCTCAACAATCTTGTGAGTCTAAAGGCCCCGAAACAGACTCCGTATCCGTATGTCCGTGGTCCGTAATAAATCGTTGCCACAGTATCAGATTGCTCTGGCCACAGAGTCCTTATCCGTAAGTCCTTACTCCGTAGAAGTTGCCCAACTTTAACTTTCTACGGACTCGTTTATAGGGATTACCAACCACAGCCGAGTAAATTTGCGCATGCACATTGAAATAAAGAAAGAATGGCAGTGATAGAATCCGTCGCTATGGAAGCATATACAACATGAAAACGTGGACCTATTTCAGAAACATTTTTCTAAAAATCTAAACACCCCCGTAAAGAGCGGCTTCTAGGAAAATGTTTTCTGAGAAATACTAAGTTTTCAGAAATATTGGCTTTGCGTTTGTAGGGTCAACACCCCTATTATTTGGTTTATACTTCATTTACTAGCGTCATTTAATTTTTTGTAATTGATAAATTATGGATACTAGTGATTTTGAAATGGATTCTCTCCCTAATGATTGTTTTCGGCAAAGGCTTGTTTTGTTTAATAAAAAACTTTAAGACTTTAAAGACGCTCTAAGAAAAGAAAATGCTGGGTAGAGTATTTCAGAAACCGTCGGGATACCACAGGTACAGGCTCGGACTGGCCCACCGGCCCATCGGCCCTCGGGCCGGTGCGCCCTCAAGTTTCTCGAATTTGCACCCTGGGCCCAGAATCCCCCTCCCTTTTGGCGAAA